>VCRD01001113.1:17670-27798 GCA_006783055.1 Trinorchestia longiramus
GCACAACACATTAGGCTACACAACACATTAGGCTACACAACACATTAGGCTACACAACACATTAGGCTGCACAACACATTAGGTTACACAACACATTAGGCTACACAACACATTGGGCTACACAACACATTAGGCTGCACAACACATACGGCTGCACAACACATTAGGCTACACAACACATTAGGCTACACAACACATTAGGCTACACAACACATTAGGCTACACAACACATTAGGATGCACAACACATTCGGCTACACAACATATTAGATTACACAGCACAATAGACTTTTAGCAATTGAATTTTTCCCGCATCAGACTTTGAAAGCCTTTTGCAGTAATAAAATAAATTCATATCATCTGTTCATTAGATGTAATTTTTATTTCATAGTCTTCTCCTTAAGTATACTTCTACGTACATCATCTGCTTATCATTTATAAGTTTAGGCACGTAAACTCCTCATTAAACTGAGCAGCCATGTAAGTTACACAACAGCCTCATTCTGACGTCAGACAGCAGCGTCAGTTGCACAACAGCCTCATTCTGACGTCAGACAGCAGCGTCAGTGGCACAACAGCCTCATTCTGACGTCAGACAGCAGCGTCAGTTGCACAACAGCCTCATTCTGACGTCAGACAGCAGCGTTAGTTACACGACAGCCTCATTCTGACGTCAGACAGCAGCGTCAGTTGTACTGCAGCTTCATTCTGACGTCAAACACTCAAAGCGTTTGCTTAAATTTTTTGTCTGTAATTTTGTGGAACGATTTCTTTGTGTTAAATCAAATACTTTTATGTTGTCGAATTATATCTCAATTGTTCTTTCCTATTTAGCTGACAAGTGTTCAGTTCAACTGTGACTTTGAGAATAGATTCAGATGCATTCTGCTAACGCTGCGTTGGTGAAGCTTTCGATACACGTCAACACACACACAATTCTTCTTGCGTGAGTTCTTATCAACTTAACCTTTTCAGGCTTATACTTTTCATGGAAAGAAATGTGTATCATGATTAAAAATTGATAGATTCATAAGGATATTCCCGTACATTTATGATGGTGGTACAAATGTTGAGCTCCTAAGCAGCGCAGGAACTCAATTTCAAAAAGTGGTATGCTCTCTGTACCACGAAGCATTAAACATGACCTCTTCGGAGCTATGAAATGTGTACCACCACATTTAAAGGGTTAACGAATTAGCGGCAAGATCAACGCAGGCAGCAAAGTTGCTGCTCTCACGCAACAAAAGGAGGCCTTACAGGCGGACAACTTATCCTTGAGTTGAATGCTTTGCCTGGACGGCTTCTGCACGGCTTCTGCACGACTCAGTTCACGACTGGTACATAACATCGCGAAACTGTTGAGCTTTTACTGTAGTGGTGAGTACAAAGAAGCTGTTATGCAAGGACGTCATAATGTACGTCATGCAGGGACGTAATGGAGTCAATAATAAAATAACTTATGGCCATGAATCGTAGTAGTTATCTGTTACTTATTGAGTGCGAAACTACTTCGCTCAGTTTAGTTTTCAGGTTCAGTCCCGTAGCAAAATTTTATCGGTACGAGGGATTGGTTATAAGAGACAACTTCAAACCAATCCTAGTCAACTGATGATGCTTCCAAAAACTTCAACAATTGAGACTTCATAAACAGAAGAGTCTACGGAATCATTTCCAGAGCTGAAACTGTAGACTTGGAGCGGCTCCCAATTTCCTTTCTGCATATACTGTGGTGCCGCCGTCAGCCTCCTCAAGGGTGGAAGAAAACCCATTCTGGGGACCATTTCTTATTTCAGTTTTCCTCTTCCTATTGAGACCTTGCCAGAAAAATCCGCTTGGAGTGTTATTTTAGGAGACATTTCTTTCACAGCTTATTGTAAGACGGTGTTGCCGAATGTCTGGAGACGACTTGGAGGTGGAGGGGGAACCACGTGAACTGACGCGTGGGGGCGAAACCACTAGACCCACGCGAACTAACGCGTGGGGAGGGGGACGAAACGACTGGACAATCATGCAAAATAACGTGTGCTAATAAGGAGTACTTTGCAATGGTAAGAACCATTCCAACTCACTCACGAAGAATAGAATAAAATATATCAACAGGAACGAGCTGCTTGGCTCATTCTTATGTTGCTACCTAAGTCCCATGCCCACTAGAGTTAAGACACCAATCCCGTGTTGGTACCTTAATCATGCAGACATTTTAGTCACACACGCACTGCAATCATACTCAGGCCGTACGTGTTAAGATGGATGTAGAATAAATACTTGATGATGCTGCAGGGCTCCTTCTCAAAAATTTGTTACGGGATTTTTTCAATGTGTACAAGTATGAGTCTCTGAGCGTAAAGTGAAGGAATGAGGGTGGTGAATTTAATGAGTGATAATATTATATTAATAATATCTAGACACAAATTATACGAGTGCTCTTTTTGTAACATTCCCTGGGGTATAAAAATAAGACAAATTTACACAACAGAAAAATTTTATTACCAAAAGTACTGCAGGCTCGTACTGATTTCCTTGAATAATCGCCAAAACAGATACAGCCAATTACGCGAGGTACGGGCAGTTCAACATGGTCGCTACGATCGATGGTCCCGCTAAATGTAAATTACGAAGTGTAATCCGTTTTCTGCAAGCAGAAGGACTTAGTGCTTCTGAAAGCCATCGCAGAATGAGCAAAGTGAATAGTGCCAACTCTATGAGTGAGGGTAGTGTACGAGAATGGCGTAGAAAATTTAAAGAAAGGCGAACCGATGTCTATGAAGAAGGTGGGCAAGAGCGCATGTGCTGGTAGACTCAAGACCTTGTCGACCCTCTATACAGCATGTCACGCTACTGTCAGTTAACTTTAAACTTGTACGACATGTCATGCTACGCATAACCCAAGTAACTAACTTAAGCAATGTCTTCAGACACACCGTTTGATTCAAAGTACTTTTGTTGCTTTGCGTGCGGCGCGTTGTAAGAAAAGCACAAATTCTACGTGCTCCGTAAATCATGTGGAACTTTAAGCTTCAAATTTCGAAGTCCATTTGCGAGTTCACATTTTACCGAATGAATTTTAGAGGAAGACAAATATTTGCCTTGAAATTGTAGGCCCTGCTGTTCTGTAGTTCTGAGTCTGAGAAATAGTACAGCGGGTGTAGCATGATATACTGAGAGCACAACCACTTCATCATTCATACATAAATGTTAAGTATATTGGTAACTCGAGCGTAATACTCACGTTTCCGAAGCTCAAAAATATACTTTAGCATCCAGCTGCTTCTGTATCATGTATTGTACAGATATATACAATTTATTTCATGTAACATTTGTTTTGTATACCTTGTATCCTACACACCATGTATTTTATATACCATGTCAGGTATATATGTACCAGGTCATGCCTTTTATATAGCATGTATTTTACAACGTATACAAAGCAATTATAAATTGTGTTTTTACCCATTCGTTCAAGTTAGATTTTCCTCGATGTTGTATTCTAATCATGAGTTGTTACTTCAACCACCAGTATCATTATGATGACCAGTAACACAATTTGACTAATCATAATAAATAATAATAATAAGGATAACACTGAAACATAATTTGAATAATTAGTGTAATTTTGTACTTCTTACATTGCAAAGCCTAGCTCGTGATGTTCATTCTAAAGTTTGCAATAAAGACTTGACGCAGAACAACTTTACAATAACATTGCGTCGTCAATGAAAGTGCAATAATTTTATGCATGAGGTCTCCCTATTTTTCCGAAAACTAGGCTCTGCGAGCAGAAATCAAAATAAAAAATCATCCAAGAAATAATTTTTTCTTTAATTAAACTTAATTCATACGGATACTCATGCATAAATACTGATGTGATTGGCAAGAACCAAATCTGTATGCATATGATTGCATAGCTATCGATATCATAGGGGGAAAATTGATTCCTTAGGATTTACAAAAGCAAAATCTCTTATCCATACATTACTCTTCACTTTATCATCACTTCGGCTGCCGACCAACGATAAAACACTTTAAATATAGGGTGCAGCAACCAAACTTCTATTTTTTCAACACAAAGCGCTTTGAAGAAAAGAAGTTATGTTGCGGCACCTTGTACATCAGAAGCAACTTATTATTTTCAGTTTGTGGAACTAAAATGAAACTTGCGTTCGTTTCTGCGGTTGAGGTGTCGAAATTTCCATCAAGATTTCCGGGAGAAAAAGGCATAAAATATTTTCTTTAACCACAGAGTCGAGGTACTATATGATCCATGAAGTGTACTATATGATCCATGAAGTGTACTATACGACCCATGAAGTGTACTATGCGACCCATGAACTGTACTATACATCCCATGAAATGTATTACACGACCTATGAAGTGTTTATCGCTTTCTTTAGAATTACTTCAAGAGGGCTTAACCACCCTCTTTTATTCCATAAACGTTACACTAAAGGTTAGGGAAAATACCTCCCAGATTACAGGTTGTGCAATACAATTAATATGAACTATGTATCAAAGAGAAGTTCTGATTTTTTGGTTGCATGAGCAAATTATTAGATAGTAGAATTACGATGCAAAGAAACTAGAAGTACCATGGTAACTTAACCTTGAGAAAATACCGGAATAAACACCCTAGGAAGTTGTGAAACTGTCGCTTGTACTAGAGCAAACACTTCCTTTGAACGTTTATTTCGTATAATATAAGGGATACAGATTTTACTTCATTTTCTGTAGTCTTTTAGTATTCACATGGTGGAGGCTGGGAAAATTGTTTCGTATTTCACGAGTCTGTTGTACAATGAAGAAAGTGAGTCATCGACGAAGAATTTGGCTGCACAAAAATCCACGCCTTGGAATAAAATATGAACCAAATCTCTATTTGTAGATAATATTCAATCCACAATCATGATTTTAACTGCATTCAGAAAATCTGTCACGCTTTCCCAATTCAGTAAACTTTTTTTAAATAAGAGGGTTTTCTTCAATAGAACTTCACATGTTCTCCTGTAACAAATGATTTGAGTTGAAAATTATCATATTCACTAATTGAAATAACTTTCGATACAACACAAGTTCATTATGGTATCGAACTACAATTAGTGGCTTAAATTGTGTAAAATACCTTCATCATTTAACGAAGGACATTAATGGCATATGTGTTTCATATTTTATGACGTATTTTCTGTGACTGAATTTAGTTCGTATCTCATAGCATTTTCAGCTCCTTTGGTCTCCATTTATAAGAAGAACTAGACAGTGCTCGTGGAAATTCTACGATTTAGATTTGACTAATTTGAAATTACTATAAAGATGAACGTATTAAAGATTTAAGACGAACTATTGTGTTTTAAATGAATATTTTTCATTAATATAAATAGAACTTCCATTCTGTATCTTATCTAATTATAACATGGCCGAGATAGAACCTGTTTCAATTTCTTGGTTTGAAAGTGATAAAATTATTGATCTATGAAATAAAATACATTTTTCAGCTTAACCCGTGGTACTATCAGAATCTGAATATTTTTCTTCAATATATACAGAACTTCCATATTGTATTTTACCTAATGATAACATGGCCGTGTAAGAGATAAAAGCTAATAACAGAAAAAATTGAGTATTTTATAGTGATCGGGCGCCTTTGGTAACCACAATGCAATCCTTGTAATACATGCATACCCATTCTGATTTCAGTTCAATTATTTTTCTTTAGTAATAGATCGGAAGTAAAGGGACGGACACACACAGATACAGAGAGAGATGGAGATACATAGTCTATTATATATGGATAAATAAGTGGCAATATACTTTTAATGGTCTAGTTTAACTAAGACCATTCTTATTCCTGAAACAAATACAGAGGAAGTGTAAAGCTTATTTGTCTCATAAATTGCTTAAAATTTCAGCTACTCATAAGTGCAGAAATTTGTGTAAAACTTTTTTGTCCCAAAATTGCGTAAAAATTTCTTGGTCGGATAAATTACCTTAACAAAATTGCTTCCTTTTTGTATCGCAGCTTACTAAATTTTGTTTGTTTTTGAAATTTAAGAACGTTCTCATTACAAAAAACAGTATATGCTAGATACACATAATTAATGCGTATACTAGATTCGTAGGAAGTAAAAGAAAAAGTGTGTATTAGATACAAAAGATTGATACGTATAATAGATACCTAGAATTGATACGTATGCGAGATACATAGGATTGATAAGAATACGAGATACGTAGGTAAGAAGGAAGGTCTACTAGATACGTAGGATTGCCGGCATTTTACGAAACCCAATGACATGTAATTTTAGGCTGGTACGATATAAAAAAATTTGGAATCATCAAGGAACAGCGTAAAAGTAACTAGCTTATAATTTACATGTATAATAGACTATGTATCTCCATCTCTCTCTCTCTTTCTGTCTCTCTCTCTCTCTCTATCTGTGTGTGTCCGTCTTATTACTTCCTATCTATTACTGAAAAATAATTATTGAACTGAAATAAGAGCGGGTATGCATGTACTATAAGCATTGTTTTGTGGATACCAAATGCCCCGATCACTATAAAATACTCAGTTTTTTCAGATTTAAGTTTTCTTCTATTACACGACCATGTTTTCGGTCAAAAAGATACAGAATGGAAGTTCTGTATATATTCATGAAAAATATTCAGATTCTGATTGTCTCACGGGTAAAACTGAAAATGTATTTTATTTCATAGATCGTTAATTTTATCACTTTTAAACCAAGGAATTTCAACAAGTACTCTATGGGCCATGTTATCGGGAGATAAGATGCAGAAAGGGAGTTCTGAATGAAATTATTACAAAGTATTCATTTCTAACACAATAATTCGTTGTCAATCTTTGATGCATTCATCTTTATAATAATTTCTAATTAATGAAATCTAAATCGTGAAATTTCAACGGAAACTGTCTAGCATGATTATAATTACTCCTTCATTTACGTACAAATATTTTTCAGTCACAATACCTTTCATCGAATTTTGAAAGTTATATTGGAAGTACTCATAGATTGTAATGATATTAAAGTTTATAAAAAGAAATAAAAAGGTCAATAATTTTAGACGGAACTGTAATGAAAGCATGTCAAAAAATTCAATTCCCGAGCTTTGTACTGAATCCTTGTTAGCATGTGAAGATGCTCCATCATGCCCATCAATTTTCGTACCGACATTAACCAGTCTACAGCTAAGTAATTGCTGCTTCAAATGCATAAATAATGCTATAGAAGCTTATAAATCCAAGACTTGTCTGCAGTTACTTGCTTCAGAAACGGTCAGTATTTTGGTGCTATGAAATTGTCAGGAGACCCACGCAACTAATGTTCTCTTGACAGAAATCTGGGGCTACGAAAATTCTGAGTTAAAAAACGGTTAAGTCTGGAGTTGTTGTGTGTCGTTGACATCCCTCAGAGACTAAAAAATATACTGTTAGACCTCAGTACCTAATGCATCATTAGAATATTGAGTATCCAGGTGTGCTAATCGATATTATGATTATCTTTTCAGTAATTTCCTCTCTTATCAATTGTTTCTGGTGAGTACGTAAATGCAGAAATTAAATATAGTAATTCAATGTTCATTAATTCCAGTCATTGCAAAACATTGAAAGCTGTATTTTAATTCAATACATCATTTGTTCATCTGTTATCAACCACAGGATACTTCAAAGTTACCAGAAAACAAATCTATCCAATAACAGAGTCTATCTCATAGCTGCGCAACGTGAAGTTTAATCAGCGCCTACCAAGTCTACATCAGAAACGGCACAATTTTCAGCTTCTCAGGCGCCTCAAGAAGTTTCCATATCGAAGTGTGTGATGACCAGCATATGTGTGGTCTCCTTCAGCTCCGCTGGAGTCAGAGTCCTGAGTGTCGTAAACTCGTCCCCAGTGAGCATCGCACGACGCTTTTTTGAAAATTTATCCCTTTGAACAAAATATTCAAAAGCAAATTTCGGCCGTCTGGTCAACGAATTCAGCTGCTGCGAGTGTAAACAGAAGATCAAACATATTTACCTTGTAAGTACATTTTTATGTAAGATAATCTCTGTAACGCTTAGTATATGCAGCACGTGATAAATTTTTGTATAACGTTCAGCACGTACGAGCCATCATTCTGAACACACGTGTTGAAACCTCACTCACTCATGTCATATGCAAAAGCTTTCATTGTTTTGCTCTAAGTGTATTGCTCCAGCATTGTATCATGCAGACATTGATTTGTTCGCTTCACAAGCGCATGTATAATAATCTATATCCTGTTAGATGAAGAAATTCTCTGAGAGTTCAGAAGCAAGCTTCATGAATAATGGCTTCGTTTAATTTTATCAATAAACAAATATCGAATAAATATTAACTAAGAATTATTGAGTTTTATAGTTAAGTCTATTTGTCAATACAAGAACACTGCAGTCTCTCGAAACAATATTTTGTATAACTAGCAACCGTTTACTATGAAAATATCGTCTTTAGTTACTTGGTTTGCGTGTCTTTTCCTCGACACTCTTTGAACTACATATTTTCTGTTTCTCTTTCAAATGAATTCATTGTTTCGGATATGATAATTGATTCTTCAGACCAGCTAACAAGCCCTGCAGCAAACTTTACACTAAACATATGTATTAGTTGGATTTTCTATGCCATCAAAAAGGTATTGTTGGCGAATATCTTAATGCAAATAATTAGCTTAAATACTATAGATATGCACGGAATTGTCATTCCTGCCAAGCAAATTATACACAAGAAATTTATGTCAATAATAACATAATTTTTCCATTTTTGACTACATGCAATGTTGATTATTTTTCATAAGTTGGTGGGTCAGATTTAATCTTTCAGAGCACACTGATCTCTACGTTCAATCAGATTTTTCTTCATTTTGACAAACTGAGAAGTGGATTGCTTCACAGCGGTAGTTGTTAATGAAGGCCTGAGTACGCAGTTGCAAACCAAACCCTTTGAGGGAAGGGCTTGCTTCTGACGCCAGCATTCCTCCTCAACTACAATAACAAAGTTATTGTAGTTGAGGAGGAATAATGCAGAGGAGGAATAATTCAGAGAACCATTCGAGGCAGTCATTAGCATAGGCATGAGTGCTGTAGTTACGTGCATACAGAGGGAGGAACTGCATAAACTTAGCTGCTCCAGAACCTTTGTTCTCGGTTGCAGGAGGGAACATCTTGATGACTTCCTCTGTTTCCGATGTATTTTCAGAGGGAGTCTACACTCAGCACTAATTAACTTTAAGCTTTCATTTTTTCTAAGCAATATCTTCAACAGATGCAAAATTATTTCATATACAAGTGAGAGAATAATTCATTTCTAGCATAACAATATTGCCGTCTACATAAATTAGAGCGTTTTAAGGAAAATAATCTATGAAAAAGGACCTAAAGTGCTCCACTGTCAATGCAGAAACAGCAGCTTTTGTGGCGATTCTAGAATAGAATAGAATGAGGCTATAGGAACGAACCATCTGGCCCATTCTTGGGTCGGATAATTACTTCGATAATTATTCGTTTGTTTTACCCAAGTCCAATGCCGTATTTCTAGCCGCGTCAACCATGTTGGCAGCGGGATTCGAACCCGGGTCTTCCCGCTCGAAAGCAGATTCGCTCACCAGTCGACCAAGCTGGTGGTGACAAGTCGACCAAGCTGGTGGTGAGCTGGTGAGAAAAGGTATAATGATGTTTCATTCAATGACTTTTAATTCTTAGTACTTAAACAAAGAACTTAACTCAATTACGAAGAACTGAAATTGAAAATTTTAAATGACTTTGAAAGTATTTGTTGAAAACACGCGAATATTAAAAATAGATAGGAATACTCAGGTGCATTCACTTGATGCTATGGATGTACGAGCACGACGTTTGACTACGATTCTTCGGACGAGGAACTGAAACCAGATGCCCGACAATATCGTTTTTGCTGGCACTGTGAACACATTCAAAAATTGTCTCGACAAAGTTTAGTTTAGGAACCCCCCAGTATAATGAAGTACTGTTTCTATGATCTTGTTAGTTTCTGGGGTTTGTGTTTGACTGCAGTAGAAGTGCATCACTCGTGTGGGTGATTCGGGTACGTGTACGAGGCTGAAATGTTCGTGCGTGATTAAGGTGCAGGTG
>VCRD01001113.1:28282-74313 GCA_006783055.1 Trinorchestia longiramus
AAGTTACTGACATATGAAGTATGTTGCATACATAATAAGAAGTTACTGACATATGAAATATATGAGGCATACATAATAAGAAGTTACTGACATATGAAGTATGTTGCATACATAATAAGAAGATACTGACATATGAAGTATGTTGCATACATAATAAGAAGTTACTGACATATGAAGCATGTTGCATACTTAATAAGAAGTTACTGACATATGGAGTATGTTGCATACATAATAAGAAGTTACTGACATATGAAGTATGTTGCATACATAATAAGAAGTTACTGACGAATGAAGTATGTTGCATACTTAATAAGAAGTTACTGACATAGGAAGTAGCAAAAGTGACCTTCATAAAAATTCTAAATGAAATTTATCCCAATAGTAGAGTATCATGACGGATGTAAAATATTTTAATGATGTTTCATGGTGAGAGTTGACGGCACAATTGATGAACAAAACATAAAAAAGTGAGCGAGAGGCAGGCTTTAAGTTCAATTTTGAACCATCACATGAACTTAGTAATTTGTAATGAATTGAATTTGAATAAAAATGACTGATGGTGTTCCTAAGTCAATGAGAGAGAAAAATTAGGTAAGGTGAATTTTAGTCAAGAAAATATTAAAGACTCCTACTGAGCTATAGTTACGAAAACCAAAGTAGGTACCCATTTCTTGACCTAAAATCAACATGGAAATTATTTTTCTGACAAAAAAACAACGCTTTCCGTGCGCTTCTTCAAACTAACCCTAATAACAAGCCATCAAGTATGCTCCCTAATTAAAATTCGGCGAGCCGCGAAAAACGTTGTAGTAAAATTTCCCGTCTGTTAAAAACGCACAACGGGGTGCCGTTACAAGTCCATTTCGGAAGGCAATTTTTGCCTACTTCATTGCTCGTTACATGGCACAAAATATTGCCAGACTGGCTGGATATCGGCTTCTGCCAATGTCATTTTGCTTAATGGTAAATAGTGGAATATTTTGGGAGTGTTTATTGAACTGGTATTCTTTAAGCCTCTAAGGAAGGTGACGATTGTCAATGGAAGTCTCTCTAACAGCAAATTTTCCCCAGTTGAATATTGAAAAGATGGATTGGAGTGGTATATTTGTCACATGGAGCTCATTAGCTGTGTGTATCAAGAGGAAAATGAAATACAGGGCTTTCTTCTGTAAGTGCCCAATCAATGAAATTTACCTTAACTTTACATATAATGATCGTTCAAATAAGAGCAAGTATTGGACTTTTCATGAAATAAGCCTTAAAATTAGAGCAAGTATTCAACCCTTCATGCGATAATTGTTCAAATTAGAGATAATATTTCACTCCATGAACTGATTATTGAAGTGAAAACAATTTTAAAATTTGCAAGTAAAGTAATCCAAAGATATCATGTCATAGGCATAGTCTTAAGTCAGAGTCATAGTCTCACGTCATAGGCATAGTATCATATCATAGTCAGAGTCTCGTGTCGTAGTCATAGTCTCATTTCATAGTCATAGTAGCTCTCAAGTCTCAGTTATATCATGCAAAACATACTAGGTATACAGCACGCGTACGTAAACGCTAAATTAGGTTTTAATTTTTTATATCAACTTGAACAAGTCTAGGTTTTCCTTCGATCAATTTGGCTTGGTTTGCGGTTAGGAGAGGGTACACCGTAACTTTTGTCCTATTTAATCACTTCCTATACTTTTGTAAAGTCTATCTCTACTGACCACAAAATTATAACATGTACGCGAGAAATCTTCAAAATAAATAACAATAATTACTAAAGCAACGAAAAACTACAATAGAGGAAAAAATGGAGCAAGTACGTGAGGTAAGTTTTCAGTCATGCACGAACGTATCGAAGTACAGGGTGCGGCAACATGACTTCCTTTTGTGTAAAAAGAAACCTCTTGTTATAGAAGGAAGTTATGTCGCCGCACCCTGTACCACCGCCATTTGAAGATTTAATCCATCAATTAATCAAGTAATGAAAAGGGTAAACGTGCTGTCAAACCGTGCATAAATCATTGTTCTTGATGAATCACATAGACTTGAACACTACGTACATTGACTGATCTACATTAGAAATATCCTTTTCAACATGGATCACTAACTATTTAACCTCGTATAGTTACGTCAGTTGACCAAAAATGTTGAAATACAGCACGTTGAGATTACATACAGCGTGTCATTGACACGACATCAGTTGGTGAATGGCTAAAAGGACATCGCATATTGAGTCAAGGCGCGAGCTAAGAGTTAGTGATGAAAGTGACCAACTCAATTCCTATTACTGAGCCAAGCAGTTGCCGACATTGTCGTTCCTTAGACAAAATGCTGTCGACCCAGATGCTAGAACTTCAGAAAGCAATCAATGTGCACAGGCGTTCAGTAATAAGCTCCATCAAAAGGACTCTGAAACACGTGTGATCCTGCAGCAATACTTGGAATTTATGTTCTGCGTTAGTATATATAATGTTTTTCAGTGCCATCATGGACTAGAACTCTATGTATTTCTGCAGTCTACCCGGAAGATTAGGTCATCAGAGGTGGTTCCAATTAGTAACCCTTTGTCTGGTGAAGGTAACTCTCTCTGCCGTCGGTACACAAAGGATTAAACAATTCTATTTTGACGCATACAGATTACATATCGACAGAGCATGGAAGGGCTACAATTGCAGAATTTCTTAAAACAAGGCCCAAAGCTTTGGTGTGATGGAATTGAGGTCATAATAATAAAACTCGATAGGGTGAAGAATAAAAAGTTATCATAGTGTTAGGAGGATGATCGTTAGCTATATTTTCGATATACAGCAAGGCATTTGAATTGAAATTATCAAGAAAAATTGTAGATTTGTACTAAATACTTCACATAGTATGGAATGCGATTTAGTTATTAATCACGGATCCTGGAACTGGACATTTTGCTCTTATTTGTCATATTATTTTAAATAAATATCTCGACATTCTTAACGATGAAGTCCTTACATTGGGCGGTATACTGAGATCAAACGCCGCTATTTTCTAGGTGATATTGCGTGCAATGTACACCTACTTTCAACAAGGGTAAACCTTGATTCAAGGAGAGTCGAGTAAAGTATCATCACAGTCTTCAATAGCTACCACCGATAATAATTCTCACCGCAATTGACTCAGTATAAAAAGTGTCAGTGTAGAAACTTTGTAGGAGACTCCCACTATTATCATCGGAGAAGCTGCTGACTGATATTTTTATTGGAAAAATGAAAAAATATTCTCTTGGTAGTTGTTTAGACACTTAAAGATTTATCCTGTACAAAAATAGCGTTCGTCTTTGAGCAAAGTTTGCCATATTGCCATCACTTTACTTGCAATTACACATCTAAAACTATATCTTATGAACTACTAAAAGTATGTCTATATTCGGTGCTCATTTTTGTTATTTCACCAGTTTTATGTCCCACTGTATTATACGGGCTGACACGTAAAAAATACTCGTATATAAGGTTAACACGTAAAAAATCGCTCCATCTTCTAAAGCAATTACAGAGTTACTCAAAATCCTCGCTGCCATCTCAGAAACGTTCAGGTTTTGCTCACACACACGCGAATAATTTTGATGATTGGATTAGTGATCTCTGAGGCATGTTCAATACGCTGGGTTCGAGCATTTCGCTAAACTTCTACATGAGTATTCAAGTGATTGGTCTAAGAAGTCTCTTCTTTCTATGTAACTATGAATGAGTGATCTTATAACCTTAGTTTAAAATTCAGGATTATTCGAGTACCCTCTCATTTAGAGAGGGTACCCACAGGTTTAGAAGCTTGTCATTTAGGACAAGTTCGAAATCATTTTCGAAGGTTATTTATTTCGTAATTCTGTTGGATGTTGGTATTCACTCTCGATACTCTAAAACAAAGTTTCTTAACTTGATTATGTGACGTTTCCACATTGTTGTTTTTAAACTCAATCCCCTTCTAGTGGTTTATTAGACTTTCAACTAGTACAGGATTTTGCTCTCACCTGAACTCATTATAAAAATTGTTCATTTGAGCTCATCAGCAGGTATGGAAAGAAGCTCCTTATTCCTCTAGTTTTTCATTGCCTCTTACTGGGCAACTGGACTGGAAGATTCTACAAGTTCTTCTGTTTTGTGATTCCAAATTTTTGACTACGTGTTCATCATTATTCACTTTTCAGGCGCTACCTGCTACCGTAAAAGTTACTTTATTAAGTTTCTGGTTTTTACATTCTACACAACGGGTGTTTGAATCAAAACAGAGAATTAATCACACTGAGATCTTTGATCGCATCCATGCAGTCAGGTAAACTATACTACTTTCATATCTGTATCGATTTGAATAAGAACAGTGAGCAAATCGAGATTCATTCGAAAATCTATATTACAAACATACTCTGCGTCTATTAGTACTATTTTGCAGAAATATGCTTAGGTAAAAATCTACCAAATGACTTCCTAGTCATGTTTGTGAGAAATCTCCTCCTAAGTAAGCAGTACAGAATATAAATACGATACAAATGTGTATGAGAACTTCAAATCAATTTTAAAAAATTCAGCTTGACGTAAGTCATCAGTTTTGTAAGAATGAAGTTGCAGAGCACGATTTAGAAGCCATGTAGCAAAGGCTTCGATAGGACTTCAAACTATCTCGAGCAAATTGGCGGGATTAAAAGGCCTTTGTTCTTCAAAGCTTTTAAAGTTGTTTGTTTTTCATCGACCTCGCTTTGGCTGCAACGCGATCGTTCCACTTAACTTTATCCTGAAAAGCCTAGCGTTCAATAGCCGCTCAAGCAGGTAGTTGGTCAGGTAACCTGGTCTTTGTGGGGTGACAACGGACGCTCATCACAAATATGAACGTCAAGCAGCGTTAGAAAAACAGGATGGGCATTACACGTTTGACAAATAACAACATAATCACGTAAACTAGTTTCCAACCTTCTGAATTTGTGAACCGCGTTGGAATATTCCAGGTGAGTTGAGTCAATGAGGTAATTTTGTAACCCAAGTTTTCAAGTTCTACATCAGTTCTACATTTATTTCTTCATAGTTTGAAATAATCGTAGCTTCAATATAACGATGTCTACTGTTCCAGTAAATAATGTCACTTAGAGAACGACACATTCATCAGCAAAAAAACTGTTACTTTGGTATTTCAACATAACAAAAACAAATACAATCAAAAGCTGCTTCTATTTTCTAGTCATAACTTCAGTATCTCCTCGATTATAAGTGAAAGCGTAATAACGGTCCTGTCATCGTGTGTTGAAACAATCACTTACTAATTTAGGTATAACTGATGTTCAATGGACGCTTCAAGTCCTTTCTACTCGAATAAGCAAGACGTTTCACTTGCCATGTCAGCCATGGGTTGTATTAAATTCACTGTATAGTTTGTTAATAACTGTCCCAATGGAGACTACACAACGTACTCAATACAGTGACTAATTTGACTTTCGTTCTTAGGTATGCTCCTGTACTAGCATGTTACTCAGGGGACTCACTACGGGATTTAGGAAGTGCAGTTTGAAGTCATTTAAAGCAACCTGAGAAGTTGAGAGTTTGTTATTTGCTTGTCACGATTTTGTCGAAGCAATACGCTGCTCTTACTTCATTTGCTGGCGTTAATAAAAACATTTATTTTGATTTCTAGAAGAGAAAGTCTAGTCGCTGGATTACTGTAGCTGCAAAACAATCACTGCAGAGAACAGTGCAGTAAAATTTTTATGTTTGTTGTGTTTTTTACATGCAACTTCTGAGTTCTGTCCACATTCCCCTTTTTCTTCGTTGTCTCCTTTTCCTCCGAGTTCTCATTTTGTATTTAACTTCTACACCCTATTGTTTTCATGGACGGCTACTCCAGTGGATATTTTCAGTGTTCTGTTGTACATATGCTGATAGATATTTGTTCCACCGCTCCGCTAAGCGCTGTTCAGCATACTTATCCTAAGTGCATTAATATTATGTTTATGACTAGATTTTAACAACCATTTCTGCAGTTAAACGAATGTACTCACTCACATTTTCTCTGTTGAATAAATTTAACTAAAGTATGTTGGGAAATTCTAATAACATATCATTCTCAGTTAGTTTCTGTGGATCTCAATGCTGCGTAAATGACATGGTCCACCAATGTGCCTCTAAGAGTCAGGTTATACTCGCATACACCTATTTCCTAATCAAGTCAATCAATACCGCTCTGCACTTAGTGTAACGATAATATTTTCTCTAGAATTGAAAAGATATTGTTAGATTCTATGGGTTACAGTCGCGTTAGAGCCGGAGTAAAAGATTGGTGGCGTTTCCACGTGGCTAAATTTTTGTAGTTAAAGCATGGAGAGACTGGAAACCCCATGAGGAGTCAAAATTGAACGATTCTGGAGGTTTTACGTTCAGTCAAATTCTAAAGATACGGGAAATCTAACTTGGACTCAGAGTAGAAGATGATAGAGATCTTACCTAGAGTTCGAATTGAAGATAATAGAGATCCTACCTAGAGTCAAAGTTAAAGATTATAGAGACCCTACCTAGAGTCGGAGTAGAAAATAATAGACACTTTACTTAGATTCAGAATAGAAGATAATAGAGACTCTACCTAGATTCAGAGTCTGGAAATACTAGACATTCCTCTGGACTCAAGGCTGCAACGTACCGAAGAACCTACCTAGAGCAGGAGTCCTGTGCAGTGTGTCGGTTGAGTCGAGTAGAAGTGTGAGAGCCAGTGCAGTGCAGAGTCAGTGACCCACGGAGGAGTCTGTAATATAGACTCAGTAATGAGATGCACTTCATAAAATAATCCTCCCCGTGACTGTCATCTGCCCTGCAGCAGCGCAAGATGACCACGCTGTCAGCAGCACGCGTGCATTCGCGGAAAATAATTAAAATGCAGCCTTTTGTGTTCGCTCGATATCTGCCAACACCAACAAAAGATGCTGCATGATTGTGTTCACGCACACCCAGTCCCTCTTGCTGTGAACTTAATTCAAAGTTAATGAAGAAATTTCAAAATTCAATTAGTCTCTGAACCTTAGAGTGTTTTCTAATAATGTTTTAAACATACGTTAGAGAATTTAGATTCATACGAACAACATACTTTGTAAAATCCAAACCCAGTCAGAATAGCAGTTTTCAATTTTTTGTGGAAGGATTACTATTTAGGAAGGGCACTAATAGATAAAATATATTAAACGTTATTTCCAAAAATTCATTTATAAGCCACAAAGAAATGTGAGATAAGCGTTGAGGTAGTTGACAAGGTTTGTAGGTAAACGATAACAAATTCTTTTTACAAACCTACTCGTGTTTAAAAACTATTCTCAATGAAGCGAACGCTAAAAAAGCATACAATGAACGAAATGAGCCCTAGAACAAAAGAACGATAGGAGAAGTTTTCTCTAAAACAAACTTATGATTCTGTGGACAAGAATTAAAAGAAAATACCTTGGAAGGGATGCAATGAAAATCACATCATGTCGTGTGTGGAGTTGAGCCACACGAGATCCAGTTAACGTGTGCCTCAACTCCAAATACAAATCCTAACTTACATTTGAATAGTTGCAATGAATTACATTAATCAATAATCACATTAGCATGGTCATTAATACCACGAGAAACACGGCGTCGAAATCAATGTATGACTTACCTTGTGGAGCGATCGCTGCCCGACGATGGGTTGAAGACAGGATGTAATTTATAGACAGGAAGTCTATAATTAGCACTGGGGGCTTCATAATGAAGGAGGTCTGAAGAAGGGCTCTTCTGACACCCTAGTCCCCTTCATCTTCACGTCGAGGTTCCTCTAAAGATCAGCGATTGAATGAGTTAGCAGAGAGATCAATAGTTTATGCAGAGCTCAAAAAACAGTAGTTACTGAAGCATACATTCAGATAGTGACATGTTAGGTGAAATGGCCATTTTTAAATTTCTATCACCGTTTGAGCAATCTTTCATCCTCGTATTGCTTTCCTATTTCTGCTTTTTCACTATCCACTTTTTCCTCCTTTATTTCTTGTATCTTTTTCTATTATGTGTTTGGGCAACTAAATTTAATCATACATATATTACTCGTACAAGGTGAGTATATATTGGCGACCCATCATTGCCGCAAGTGTCTCGTAACTTTTCGTACTACATTTGTTTTTTATTTTCCAGAGTTCTTGTACGTTTATACCATAAATAAATTGTATCCTCGTTGTGGTTATGTTAAAACAAATATATTTGGTTTATACAATTATATTTATTCTTTTTCTTTAAACAGACCCTTTGCAAGGCTAGTGATCATCTTTTGCTCCAAGAAGATAACTCTTGTAAAGTGGCGTAGCAGAATCAGTCAACTAGTTTAGACTTTGCAAGCAATAAACAATTACAATTCAACTCATTAATCACCTTTAATCCGAAATGACTTAATTAAAAAATCGTTACAAACGTCCAATCTGTGGGGTCGATGTAATTGACTTTCCCTGATGACACGTGGGCCTTCTACAATTTCTGAGTAACATTAATGCTTAAATCATTGTCTGAATTCAATTTGTCATCGATACTCTTTGATTACCTATACTGAAGACAGTTTGCAGCCATTCAAAAATTGTAAACTTCATTTTTCATGTTTTTTAAACTTCATTTCGCATTTACTTTAATCGTCATTTTGTATGTACTTTTAACTTCATTTTACGTGTATTTTAAACTTCATTTTGCATGTACTTTGACCCTTTTCTATGAGAAACACCTGCCCCTACCCCATTGTGAAAAAGCTAAACATGGATATTCCTACAGTACACACTTGTGAACGAGTATTCACAAAATCGTAAGCCCAAAGGCAATATAAAAGGTGGAGCGGATTTCTCTGACTGAACATGTAACAAAAAATTGATCTGAACCTGCTATGTATGAAGTTTAAGGTACAAGTATATGTATATACGTAGGAATTTTTGCTAATCGGGTGATACTACTGGGCAAGAATTTAATAAAAGCGAATTTAGTACTCATTCGCACAAGCCTACTCATGTCATTCCTGAATGAGTATCTCTCCAGATTGATTTTACACTGTCAAAATATGACTGTCACATTTTGACACTGTCATGTCAAAATATGAATGTCACGATAATGTATATACTTTTTCAGTGCCCCTGATCAAACTAAATGTACGGAAACTGGACAAAAATATTTAAAAATGATTGTTGTTCCCGTGTGCCACTAGAGTTTATCTAACACAATCTGAGCATTACAAGGACATTTCTGAAGCTTTAGATACACGTTAAATAATTAGATATGTTTGTTGCAAAATGTTTAGGTCCAATTGGAGAAACGGCTCTCCAGCTCTGGGCTGGACAAACGATTATATTCATGCAAAGAAGATTCCATGCAAAAAAGAGTCCACCATGAAAACACTTCTGTTATCTGTAACACCAACATGTGTTCATAGACATACAAGTACCTGCAATAACTACACATCAATGTGACAAATTCGAACAGGCATGGCAGATGACAATTTTTAAAAGTATGGTCAAATGACGTTCAACCACCATATACTGAATAATTTTCAGTGTCAAAATTTATCCTGAACGAATTGGGTTTGTTCTAATTATATGTGTCACTGAGACATCATTCTGAGCTATTGAGCTATTGCACCATGATTTGAAAACCAGTGATCCGGTTGCATGCAAACAATAGCCTTTATAAACAACTTAACACTGGTAGACCCGCACTTGAAAATTTTCCATGTTTTTGATGAATTTCTTCCTTTCATTTGCCAGTTGACGCTACCTTTCAGAAGGAGTTTTCATGTTGAAGAGGTGAAAGACTAATTACAAAAAAAAATCAAGTATTTTTCAGTAATATGTACACTGACTATGATATCCACAATAAAATGCTCACAATACATGCATACCCGTTCCATTGAGAAGTCAATACTTAGCGTATGATAAACACTTTATTTCAGCTCCTTGGTAATGGCTTGTTTGAAATTAATTTCCCCAGCTAATGCAGTAATGAGGGTGACAGGAAATATATTTAATGATATTTCAGAATACCACGGCTTTTGCTATAAAGTATAGATTTTGTGAGTGTTATTCGTTGTAAGAAAGTTCCTTGTGATTCACTTTTTACAGAATAAAAATAGCACAGGAAACTCCTGTCTGAGTGCAACATAACTTAACCAGAAATGTGGCGTAGATTAGTTCATATTATTATTATTATTATTACCATTTTATTCCTGGTTTACTTCCCACAATCATAAATTAGTAAATATTATTTGCATTATTATATTACTGGTTAGATCACTACACCCACGACCTAGTCCATATCATACCACTATTTCATTCGCAATTATTGGCCGAAATAAATATTTCTAGCAAGTTTTTTCACAGGTATGATATTTTACGTGCGTCGTAGCATGGCGTTATACAATATAGAGATAAGTCAATTCTTCAACTGCTATTCAATCACGCACGTGTTTCAAAATTAGTGACATCAAGGTATAAACTAGCAAAGATTTTAAATAAGGATTGTTATTAAAAGATTTTCATGATAAGCTGGAAAGAACTATTTTACAAGCATGTTCATAATCGTATCATTGGTTTATTTATTTGTGTGTTATCAAAATGTGAAATAGGTTTCAGAAGAAACAGGAGGATAAGTTGCCTACTTTCATTTGTCAATATGAGTCTAATTTTCAGCATAAGCTCGTTCTCATTCATAATGAACAATGGCTTTTCTTAAATATCAGCAAATAAAAGGTTTAAGTATAAATTTATGCAAGCTCATCAACAACTTCCGAGAACAACCAATCACAGAGCCCCATCAGTCAAGAGGTCTTCTTGGTTAGCCAATGGGAGCCTTTAACGAAGCCTATAGTCAAAGTTGGGTAACCTCGATGTGATGCACTGGCCAAAGTTCCGAATTAGTGACACGAAGAGAAGTAATGAACAGCGCAAATGCCAGAGGACACCACCGCAAGTTATTGTTGGTTCAACACAAGCACGAGTGCAGCACTCTCTCTTTCTGAGGTGATCGATGCGGTGTGTTGGGTGGGTGTACACTAGGAATGAGGTGGTTCTCGGGCTGGCAATGAGGTAGGCCCTCGCATGCGATTGCAAAGCCGAGGCACTTTCGGGGATAATGAATAGAAGGGTGCGAGAAATTGATGTTATGGGCTGGGAGAGAAGCAAGTGCTTGTTGTTAGGTGATTAAAAGGCCCCTTCAATTTTCGCCAGCAGGGCTGCGTTTTGTTGCAATATGTTTTGCAGCTGTGAATTAATTTATAAAATAAATGTTGTTTAGCTTTCAAACTTGAGGCCAGCATAGAATGTAGGCCTAACTTTTCAGAAACTCAAAAACTTACTTGTCTTTCACGGCAGTGTTTAAGACAGTGTCTTGCATATTAATGTTTCAAAACATTGTCTTGTAAAACAGCATTCAAATACAGAGTCTTGCCAAGCAGTGTTTCAATACAATGTATTCCATTTCAGTGTTTCAATAAAGTTTTTGTAAAGCAGTGTCCTGCAAAGCAACATTTCAATGCAGTGTCTTACGGCAGTGTCTTGCAAAACAATATTTCAACATAGTCCTGCATATAGGTAAAGGGAAAACCATTTTCATGAAATAAATAAATCTTTTGAGAGCCCAAGGATCCGTTTAGTTCTCTTGGAAAAGTCCACGTATGTTTATTCAAGTTTTACCTCGTAAAACTTTAGCTGCCAGACTGCAAAAATACACCTGCTGGTTCCAACATGAAAGTGACTCGTCTTAGAGAAGTAGATCAAAGAAGCCGCTCGAATATAGCAAAGTTATTTTCTCTGGTTGCTCTTTCCTTAAATTCAATTTATGTTTGTCATAAACAAGTGGAAGGTGCCTTCACAATTCTAAAATACCAGAGCTATGTTTAATTTCAAGGTAAATGACCCAAAGAGATAGTTAGAATTCTCTTTGGCTTCCGTTGCATGCTATTTCAAACAATTATTCTTCATCGTTCTATGCGTGGAGTTAACAAATGATGTTACCAAAGCTCTACCAAAGCATTAAATCATTTATTCTCTTCTACAGTCAAGCCTTCGCTACAAGCGTGTCAAAAAATATCATACGCAAATATTGGGTTAGCTAAAAAATGTGTACAATTTTAAGGGAGTTGTCATGTATTTTAGATACATTGTGTGAGTACGAACTTTGCATACCTTATTCATAGTTATTACTGTACTTATGCTGTAATGGATTTTAGCTGATACATTTTTTGTTTCTGAAGAACATACGTAGATCAACCAGATGATCTCGTGCTTTGCAAGTCGAAGAAATGAAAAGAAGACGATGAAGAGTACTAAAGAACTGTCAGCTAAACAAATACTATATAGATGTCATTGGAAATTTCTTTTCACAAAGTTCACGTAAAAAGTGTGATTCTTAAAATATACATAGGTTTACTCGGTCCCTTTTTGCTTTTTACTCACTCATCTTACTGGTATTTACTGCTGTCTTGTGACCAGTTGTCTCTGACATATGTTGCAGACGTTGACAGCAGGCAGTTCTTGACATCAGCTACAGATGTTGACAGCACGCAGTTCTTGACATCAGCTGTAGATGTTAACAGTAGGCTGTTCTTGACATAAGCTACAGATGTTGCCAGCAGGCTGTTCTTGACATCAGCTGTAGATGTTGACAGCAGGCAGTTCTTGACATCAGCTGTAGATGTTGACAGCACGCAGTTCTTGACATCAGCTGTAGATGTTAACAGTAGGCAGTTCTTGACATCAGCTGTAGATGTTGACAGCAGGCAGTTCTTGACATCAGCTGTAGATGTTGACAGCAGGCAGTTCTTGACATCAGCTGCAGATGTTGACAGCAGGCAGTTCTTGACATCAGCTGTAGATGATGACAGCAGGTAGTTCCTGACATCAGCTGTAGATGTTAACAGTAGGCAGTTCTTGACATCAGCTGTAGATGTTGACAGCAGGCTGTTCTTGACATCAGCTGTAGATGTTAACAGTAGGCAGTTCTTGACATCAGCTGTAGATGTTGACAGCAGGCAGTTCTTGACATCAGCTACAGATGTTAACAGTAGGCTGTTCTTGACATAAGCTACAGATGTTGCCAGCAGGCAGTTCTTGACATCAGCTGTAGATGTTGACAGCAGGTAGTTCCTGACATCAGCTACAGATGTTGACACTACGAGAAGATAGTTAACAGTCAGTGAAGTATAATCAGCATTAATTCCAAAGGTCGAGCCCCAAAGGGCTACATTGCGTTTGATAAATTCTGAGATTATCTGTTAATTTAATTTTGAGGCTTATATTTTAATCTTTGTGTACATCTCGTAATATGATGCTTTATGCTTCACTCATTACAGTTATAGCACTTGAGCATGGAATAAAAATACTTCACTTGTACTATTACCTTACTTTTACATTAGCTTTTTGGCAGAACATTCGTTTAGAATTGCGGAAAAATTCTTCGGTGTCAGAAAGCACCTCTGAACTACAGGACAAGCCATCGTTCTGTCCCTGCGCATGAGAGCAGCAGTGTCACCTCACAGGAACGCTGCCAGCCTGAGTTCTGTCCCTGGGCATAAGAGCAGCAGTGTCATCTCACAGGAACGCTGCCAGCCTGAGTTCTGTCCCTGGGCATGAGAGCAGCAGTGTCATCTCACAGGAACGCTGCCAGCCTGAGTTCTGTCCCTGGGCATGAGAGCAGCAGTGTCATCTCACAGGAACGCTGCCAGCCTGAGTTCTGTCCCTGGGCATGAGAGCAGCAGTGTCACCTCACAGGAACGCTGCCAGCCCGAGCATGACGAGTCGCGTAACTGCAGTGGGGTAATTTTATGTACAATTCTTTCAACCTTCAGTAAAGCTGGTAGTGTTGAACTGTATTTTGTAAATTAAACTACAATGAACATCTCATTCATTAACGCAAATTCAATATTATATGAAAGTGATGTGTGACTGCCACGAGTAAAAGTGATGTGTGACTGCCACGTGTAAGAGTGATATGTGACTGCCACGAGTAAAAGTGATGTGTGACTGCCACGTGTGAGAGTGATGTGTTACTGTAAGATCTTGACTTAAAATTATTTTTTCATAATCGTAGTGAAGTAATATTCCCGAACAGACGCGTTCTGTAGATTGATTTACAGCAGTCAATTCAATTTCTGACATTCAATGTAGATTTCATACCTAATGTCTTAACAAACATTATTTCTGCTTCATTTTTCTTTAAAAATAAAAATTTTTACTGAGTTCATTTTGAAAGTTCAGTAATTTTTAAAAATATTGGATGAAGGTATATTTATCTCAGTACCAAGAAGTGAAAGTTTTATTCCGTGAAAACTTCAAACTTCCTTGATTTTTTACCCTATAATATATAAGACGAAGCAACATCTAAATTCTTCTTTGCCCATTTCAGCAGTACATTTACTTTGATTTTCTGGTAGCATTTAATTAAATTGTGATTTATACGTAAATGAAGATAAAAAAAGTGTTTAACATGTCTTAAGCAAGTGTCATCCTCTGTGATTTAAGACAAATATTAAAAACAAATGCAAATTAAATGTAACTTCATAATAATAATTTCCATGTTCAGTTCTCTCAATGTATTTATTCCGAAAACTGGCTAGAGCCGCACACAGAATCAAATAATAACTGAAGAAACTTCCAACTCCATAATTCCAATAGATATTGGATGGCATCAGAAGTTCCCATCATCACGCACTTTAAAATGGTTCCCCAAGCTCTTCCTGTCAAAACTTGCTGCCTTGGAGAGCTTTCAATCTTATTATGAGTTCGTTATACCCTCTCGAGCAAAGTTGCAGTTGCCAAAAAGACGAGACTTGGAGCTTGTTTCACAGATACTTAGTGAAGAATCTTTTAGCCTCCATCGATGTTTGGATCGCTGGTCGTAGAGGGCATAGGGGCGCTCCGAGTCCAGAGCGAGTAGTGTTGCTGGAATTTTCTTTTAAAATAATGGCTGAAATCGTTACCAATTAGTTTATAGAATACTTAGATAATTCGACTCCTGTGGATTTTATTATATGTATACGTTAGAGATACAAAGTCTTGAATTGAAGCTATTTTGGAATGCGGCTATTAATGTAAATATGATGAAAATAAACAGAAATACTTCGAAACGGGTCTTATTAATCAGTAAAATTAAGATACAAGTAGTAAACAATTTATTTTATACATGCAGTTGTGATAAAACATTTGAGTTATAAAATATTGTAGATTGAAGTTTTGGTTTACATTGTTACGCTTACGACAAACAAAGAGACTACCTGAACTGACCTAACGTTTTTTACACGTAATTAAAATATAATACTAAATTAATTCCTTTTTTATGGAATATTAAAAATTATTTGTTGGCATGGCTCATGTACGTATACATGACAAGTGTAAATGTTTCATGAAGGAGGTCAATGTTTCATGAAGGAGGTCAATGTTTCATGAAGGGTGTCAATGTTTCATGAAGGAGGTCAATGTTTCATGAAGGGTGTCAATGTTTCATGAAGGAGGTCAATGTTTCATGAAGGGGGTCAATGTTTCATGAAGGGTGTCAATGTTTCATGAAGGGTGTCAATGTTTCATGAAGGGGGTCAATGTTTAGAATAGAATAGAATAGAATGAGGCTATAGGAACGAACCTTCTGGCCCATTCTTGGGTGTGATAATCACTTCGATAATTATTCAGCTACCCAAGTCCCATGCCGTAATTCTAGCCGCGTCAACCATGGTGGCAGCGGGATTCGAACCCGGGTGTTCCCGCTCGCAGGCGGATTCGCTCACCAGTCGACCAAGCTGGTGGTTTGTCTGTTTCATGAAGGGGGTCAATGTTTCATGAAAGGTGTCAATGTTTCAAGAAGGGGGTCAATGTTTCATGAAGGAGGTCAATGTTTCATGAAGGGGGTCAATGTTTCATGAAGGGAGTCAATGTTTCATAAAGGGTATCTTCAATGTAATTCAAATGCACGGCTTCAGCATTTGGAAACGTTTTCCATTTTTGGTCTTAGTATTTTAAATTTTACACCATGTAGTGAAATATAATTCAAATACATGCAAAATCAGAAAAAAATAACGATATCCACCTACGTTTGTGATATGAAACTCATCAGTAGTAAACGAAACTAACACCGAAATATTGTGTGAGCAAATAATAAGTAATCGTATATGAAAGAAAGAAAGCCATTTATAGTTAATATGACAGTTATAGTTAAGGATTGGTTACGAGGAACTGAGAAGTCTTTCTTATAGCATGAGCTTGTGGTGCTCCCGAGCGTTGAATAAGTGTTATAAAAAAATTGAGAGGGCAAGTTACTATTCACTGTGAAAAACAGACTTTCGATCTAAGTTTAGAAGTTAATATGTGAAGCCTATAGATTAGTCAGTATCTTTCATGCTTTTTGTTTGTTTCAAGACCTCTGCTGTGAAAATCATTATTTCGTCTCCCACAATATGAGAAGCCACAATTAATACCTTTAACCAACGCATTCAGAGAATTCAGGCTTTGAAACCAAATTCGGCACTCATGAAAGAGAAAAACATAATGCAATATCATATTTTACACAACACTAAATTTTACGAGATGCAAGTTTACGAGAATTACACCAGCGTGAAACCAAATTTGACGCCACCCTGTACAACCTGTACGGCCTCAAATCCTTTGTGGGAAGTCTTGCAGCCCCTGCACTTCTTGCAAAATATTCCCCCATGGGAAACTAGAAGCTAAGTTCTGGGAATCTTTGCCTTTTTCTCTCGATCTTCAGCCTCTGGCGTCAACATCGGTGCCGGTCTCTTGGCAACAGACATCGAAAATACTGCAAAACTTAAGCCATCGAAGAAAACTTTATGAGTTTCCTATCATGAAGGGAGCATCATAACAGTATAAGGTACCGAATAAAATGCTCTAAATGGGAGCACCAACACGTACAAGTTCACCGGAAGTGGCCGGAGAATTTGTCAGGCAGGATGACATTTGAAAAGAGTAGGACTAAAATGATATCAAGTAAAGGTACAGACCCAAAAAGTTCCTCAGGACTCACTGAAACTCAAGAATGGTTCATGGAATTGTAAAGGCTGTGAAGGAAAATTATCAGTTTTGTATTAGCTATGAGTTCTTCAGACACACGGAATATCTCTCGATTTCACTATTCCGTACACCACAGTTTGATGTAAGCATCGTCATTGGATAGCAGTGGTTCCAAATAATTTTGTTAAGTCCGTTCAAAATATTTCTTCTCCCTCACCTTCATTGCTAATTGGCTCCACTAGATAATATATTTAAATATCAACGAAGAATTATAATAAAAAACAGCACACAAATTCCGGATATTTTTCAGACCCATTGACTTGAGCCTCTCTTTTCTGTTCTTCAAGAAGCTTTAAATACTTCACAGAGTCCATTCCTTCCCCAACCCAAGTCCCAAAGAAGAAAAGGGAAAAGTTATCAGAGAATGAAATATTCAAGCCATATGCAGTAACCAAATACGACTTATTATTCTGCATGTAGATCATAGAATTTTTGTTATTGAAAAAGAGATTCAATGGCGAAGCGAGCAAAAAAGTTTGTTTTTCTGCGACTCAAAGTAAGTGCGTGTTTATGGTAAAAAAATTTGAATCGAAATCATCCATACTCGTGATGAAATAAAGTATTTTGCCTTGGATCTCTATGGCAACAGTCTCAAAGCGGTGAACAAACATGGCGAATGAAGACGAGTGATGGCTTTGAAAAAATATTTTTAACAAAAGAAAAGTGTCATTCTTTTTGTCGGTGTTCATCTCCCACACAAAATTTTATGGTATTCATTTTTACTTAAAAATAGGCAAACAAAATTTCAGTAACTTTTAGAATAAACAGGAAAGTTCTTATGGACTACGCATCTCTCAAATCTGGTGAAATTAACTAAAGAAATTAGTTTACGAGAATGAGTAAAGTTTTCTCTCCCCCTCAAACTTGAGCTGTCCAGCTCGACAAAAGTTACTGAATGTTTCCACCTGTTGATAGAACTATAACTGGTACTATATGCATGACTATATGTAAGTTCGAGTAAGAAATTAATATAGCCAATCATTCAAGCTGCAACTACAAAGTCTCTGAACACATGGAGAGCGTGCATTTACGCCATCAATCCCACGAGGAAATTGCGTGGATTGCCCAATCTTGAAGCAATATCCCTTGCAGCAATGCTCCTTGAATTTCTCCGAGTAAAATGCGCGAGAGTTTCAAATCTCAGAAGAGTAGTTACGCCCATTGAATCAAACTTGCAAAGCTTATACTAAGACGCGTAAGTTTATGCCTCCCTTGTGCCCATTTGCAGGGCGAGAAGTGCTTTTATTGCCTCATGACTTCATCTGCGGCACTGCAACAACACTCAATAAAAGCAACCCTATTATGTGTCGAGACTGGGACTTAGTGCCGTCTTAGCATCAGCAGGAACAGTTTGTCTTGCTTTTTGCCATTACTGGCAGCGCTGCTTCAAGGATTTTACTCGACTGAAGATTGTACATCACATGCAGCGCGTGTTGTGAGAAACAAGTGAGTAAAACAAATTTATTATTTGTTATTTTAAAAACAACAACATGGATATTCTGTATTTTTATGAACATCCAAAGGAAGTAAAATTAATTTAGAAATCAGAATTTTTCATGTTACGTCGCGTGTTGTGGACGTGGCACTGCACGTCGGCCTTCCTGCACCAAACCACGACGTAAAATCACGAGAAAGACAACGAGAGAAATGAGATAGGAGTGTCATACTCTAGTAATCTTTCAATTATTCTGTTTCATGAGTAGGACATTAACGCAAAAATATCTCACTTGTCTTTTTCTTTTTAATGAAACATTGAATTACCTTCCTCGAAAATTGGTAGCAATTTACACTGAAGCAGAGCGAAAAACAAGCATAAGCACGAATCCACTACGGATTTTCTCAAGGGCTCCTCATAAACGTGATTATACAATTTCAATGAATGGCTTTCACATTATTATTTTTGTGAAAGCAAATCCATCTCAACAAACCATATTTTTCACTGAAGATACTATCATTTCGATGTACTGTACGTACACTGAAAGAAAACTGCCGTACAGTATCATCTGATCGCAAACTTTAACTTTACGTACATATAAAATAAAACGGTTTTTTGTATGTCTTTTATTTCAATTAAAACTTCAATGAGAAATGTCATCTATTCCTGACATTTGATGGGACGCCACGTACTCGACACGCACAGATTGGCCCTTCAATTAATTGTTCACTTCATGCCCTTTAATCTTCATGTTATTTTATATGAAAAACGAGGGACACGAAAGACAAGGATTTCAGGCATTCTGTTTTCGTCTGTTTGAGCACGCAGGTGTCCCAGCATTACGGGACCCAAAAACTAACTGACCCAAGTCAAAAATTGAGTTTTTATTGCGGCGTATACAATACAGTGCTTAAAATGCATGCAGCCGTTCATGCATAGCTTGGTCATAGGAAAACATGAATGTTCAAGACTTAAGGTTGACCATCTGAAAGAAATAGTTATCGAAAATAGACGAGGTAATCTAAACACAACAATTTTTATCTACTGTACAAAGTTGCATTCATCTTTTTTCCACAATCAAAACTTTTTGAGTTATAACCGTTTCTTTTGGGCTCCCGTACCGCTGGGATACGCTGTACTTTATTTTTAAGAAACGTATAAAATCATAGGTAATAATACACTCCGTTTCATGCTTTTGATGAATGATATTTTGATATTTTAATTTAAGAGCTTTAAATGTTACAAAACGCTTAATTCAAATGGTTAGAACACGAGTCAAGCACGCACATACACATTCAGATGGTTAGAGCACATCAAGCACGCACATGCGCATTCACATGGTTACATCACATCAAGCACGCACATGCGCATTCACATGGTTACATCACATCAAGCACGCACATGCACATTCAGATGGTTAGAACACGAGTCAAGCGAGTCAGATGGTTAGAACACGAGTCAAGCGAGTCAGATGGTTAGAACACGAGTCAAGCGAGTCAGATGGTTAGAACACGAGTCAAGCGAGTCAGATGGTTAGAACAAGAGTCAAGCGAGTCAGATGGTTAGAACACGAGTCAAGCGAGTCAGATGGTTAGAACACATGCACATTTGGTTCACGCATGAAAATAAGCTCGGCTAGAGGGCGACTGCACTGTGGCTCTCAGACGAGTTCATCTTTAAAGCCTGAAAATAAATCCAAAATCTTAATAATCCAACTTGCCTTGGCTCAGCTTCTCCACATGTAAACTATATTTCATCGAGACTCAAAGAGACCTCTGCATTTTACTCGACTTATTCGTTTCAAAAATGACTAACGTACTAATAACATATAAAAATAAAAACAAAGAAAAATAATTAAATTACTAAATTAAATTTGTAACGTTGCTGGTCGCGTAGGAGGCTTTCACTCGTCCTGGGAAGCGTACAGATTTCAATCTATTTTCGACTCCCTTAGACCCAAATATAGTCCATTTTCAAGGAAAGTCGCCCCAAATTAAAGAAATGAAGCGTTAAGAACTCAAAACAAGTTCAAATACAAGTTTTTGTCAGCTAATTAGGAGTCTGTTGAGTAAAAAGTTAAACACATCATTTGAACCTCTGGTATTTGCAGGCAACGTGAACACGACGGTGCTTGCACGGTACTTGTGCGCTACTTCTACGGTACTTATGCGGTACTTGTTCAGTACTTGTACGGTACTTATTTTAAATACACTCTGCAGAATCCTTTGAATGACTGACCTGATAATTCTTTAATGGATCCACAGAACACACATGCATTAATTCTACAGGAGTTTTAAGAAGCAGGTACGCGTGAAGGTCGCTGTTGCAGCGAGTTCGTCATCAGAAGGGCTGGCGTAGACATGAGCAGAGCTGCGTTGTTGAAGAGTCTGCACCGGCGGGCTGCTGCACACTAACCTTGAGTTACATATATCACAGAGAGAAGGTAATTCCTTGTCAGGCTCCCGCCACAATTATTCATGCTTTAGTCAAAAGGAATTCACAGCAGCGATGAATTTCGCGTTGCCGCTGTTGTGGTTTCCTGAGCAGTTGAATCTTCATACAGAGACCATTTTGAAACATGAACCTGAGTGAAATGGCCTCCAGGACAAGGAATGTATTGGCAATGAATAATTAGTAACTTATTGCATGTAAAATTAAAAGGACTTATGATGCGAGTAATTCTAGTTGCGTGAATTCTATTTTGTCATCTTCAATAAACTGTGTTTGATAAAAAATATCATTTGCTCGTTAATGAAACTGTTAAGTTAGAGCTTGTTTTAATATAAGTAACAGATTAAATTTTCCTCTACTTGGAGACAAACATCTGATTCACAACTTGAGATGGCATTTTAACTCAAAAAAAGCTCCAAATTTCAGTATCTACCTTCTCCAACGCCGAGCAAGTCTCTTCTTCTCTTTATGACATGACACGCAAACAAGCAACATCGGCAGGGCAAAATAAAACCTGTTTTTGCCCACAGTGCACCTGTCGCTCTGTGTTGCACTGTTAATGAAGCCATTTACAATGAATGATCTACGCCGTTGCAAACAGTATTGTCAATGCTTTTGAATTTCCTTCATCAATATCACTTTATTGTTGTCCATGATTTATGCTTGCTGCATTCGTTCCCATACATATCCTTGGTGATGCATGGGGAGAGGTATGTCTCTTCCTCCTCTCTGTGAGAGAGGAAAATGGAGAAGATGGAGTTAGCCAAATGATAATAAGTCTTAGTCAAGTATGAGTTTAGATTCGAGAAAAATAAACTATATGGTATAAACTATATTCACTTGTCAGTGGCGAAATAATCTGCAAAATGGAGGAAAATATAACTCGTCATGTATTTAATGACGCAGTCCCCATTAGCTTAAATTTTCCCATCGATGAATTCATAAAAAAATTAGTCGGACTTTACAGATTTTTAATCATGGTGGCTCTTATTTCTTAGACCTTAAGGTAAAAAGGCGTCTAAACTGACTCGGCTATGTTTTAGACCCCGGAGTCTCCATACAGGTAAACTCCACGTGACAGACCATCAGAGCGATGCTCGTACGATGCCTTCATCGATCGTCGTCCACCTGACCCTAGATGCCTTCATGCTCAGGTCTTGAGTGCAAAAGAGATGTATGCTAACAAGAACGCATCTTGAAGGTGTGGTTGACTCACAGGGGGAGGAGAATTAGAACCGTGTCACTGAAAGTCTTCCGTCCCATGTGAACTTCACACAATAGACTTGACCCATAATGTCTGCCACAGCTCGTTAACGTGAAAATTTCCACTACCACACCACACAACCCGTCTCGACAATATCTACCAATATGTTGGAATACCTAGCGTACAGGAAATATTACGGTGTAACAAAGATGTAGATATTAAACAGTTCTTCTTTCGATAATTTGCAAGTTATAGGTATCAGTTTTGGCAGCCGTACTTCTTCTTTGTGGTCAGGGTTAACGTGAAGCGCCGGGGTCACTGAATGTATAAGAGTGCAGCTTTCATTGCTTCGAAAATTCAATTTCACAAACAATTAAAAAATTACCTAATTTGGAACAAAGACCCTTCAGTTCCTAGTTGAGTGAAGTTACTGATCATACAGTGTGCGGGGACATAACTTCCTTTTTTGCCTTTCAAAAAGTATTGAAAAAAGGAAGTTATGCTGTCATACCCTGTATTACCAAGCACATATGATTGCTATTTTTAGTGTCAAATTTCTTAAATGTCTCCTAAAACATTCCTCCAAAAATTCTACTCTAAAGAAACAGCAATATGTATGAATCTTAAGGTTCATTGTTTTAAATTAAAGTGCTTGATAATTACAATAGTCACCTGCGTAATATAGGTCACTATCGTTTCACACCTACTACCTGTTTGAGTATTTTTGCACACTAGTTTAACACCGTTGATAGTTTCAAAAGAATCCATGTACATTTTCCAATCATATCGACATGAAGATGAAACACCTTCTGAGCAAATGAAAAAACTTAATGTGAGAGAGTTGTTATTTTTGAATATATCTCGAACATCTTTGACGTGTTGTCCAAGATCCCCTCAATCCTCTTTCCATGGAATTATGGTCGTCTCGTCATTTAAAGAAGCACTAGAGAGCTAGCAGAATTGACTGCCAGTTCGCTGCAGGCTATTCTAGCGAAGCTACAAAGCGTAAAGCTTGGAATTATTTTCCTCCATTGTAGTTTCCTGACATAAAACACGATCACAATAGAGCTCATGATAACGAATGCCCCAGCAGCCTCTGAATACTTTTGCGCCCTTCTTACTTCCAATTGGACTTGTGCTGCTATGTCAACATGTTTATTTCCGTTTTATGATACTAACTGCATTATCATAAGAGGGTAAAAAACAATAAACACGTAAATGTGCTAAAATATGAGCATAACTACCGTTTTTATTTCAAATAGAGTACTGAAATTTTAGCCTCAATTTATAGTTTAATGAAGCTATTAATCAAAAAATAACACTACCCTACTACCAATGTGATCTATTTATTCTCAATAAGAATTAGAATCCCACTTTCACAAATCCTGAATTGTCCTTTATTCATAGTTTTCGATCAGGTGTAGTGGGACAAAACTATAATTGCTCCTCTAGAAGGAGCTTAGCTCTGTCCAGAAGCCAAGCAGGACCTGAAGCCAGTGACGCCCGTGAAGGCAAATTAAGCCTGAATGCAAATAAAGGCAAAATGAAGGCAAGTGAAGCCTGAAATTTGATTGCTTGCCTTACTGTTCAAGTCATCTTATTCGCTAAGAATAAACTCTAAATTTTCTTCAGACCATAAGCTCAATCGATGTTAAGAACAACTAAATACGAGGACTTCAGCTCAACGGCCGTTCTCTAAAATTTGTTCTTTCCTTATTCAGTGTGCGTGATGGGCGCAGCAAAAGCAGCTTGCAGTTTCCCATGAAATGATCAATGTGTGGCGGCGTTAATGAAGCGCAGTCGATACTGGCTGCAGCCACTCATCCATCATCAGCGCTGGCCGCCCATTGGTCCGTCTAATCCGACCGCTAGTCCCCTCTTAGCGATCCGTTAGCGGCCAACGTGCCCTGATTACAGCATCCCTTCCGTACAGTTCCGCACTTTCCAGACTCCGCTCCCTGTAAACATCGTAAAGGTGGGTATTGCTCCCTGTAAACATCGTAAAGGTGAGTATTGCTCCCTGTAAACATCGTAAAGGTGGGTATTGCTCCCTGTAAACATCGTAAAGGTGAGTATTGCTCCCTGTAAACATCGTAAAGGTGAGTATTGCTCCCTGTTAACATCATAAAGGTGGGTATTGCTCCGTGAAATATCTTAAAAGTGAGTATTGTTCCCTATAAACATCATAAAGGTGGGTATTGCTCCCTGTAAACATCGTTATCACTTAGCATTTTATTGGCTATAATTTACAAAAAAACTGTAAAAAAATATACGTTTGAACCGTAAATGTCTTTTTTAACATCTGAAACTATTAAATACATTATAAGTTGTCGGTAAACTACAAGAGGAAGTATTTTAGTACATAAAGTAATAAAATACTTGAACTATTGTCAGGAGATAAACGAATTATGTAACAATCAAAATAGGTTTTTCTCGTAAAATGAATGAAGATTCTAAAATACTTAGATGTAAAGTACTACTAGACACAGTAAACTTTAAAAAAATGATTTGACAGGAAAGTCACATTTCTCCATGTGAGTACGTGAAGTGCAATGGAAAGGGTTAAAAATGGTGGAAGTGCAAGAACTTCTTCCACCATGCACTACCACACGCACAGCGAGTACTCTAGACGTAGAACCTACGTTTTCACACGCAAAATGTACGTACAGTGGCGCCAAAAAGAAAGTCTGCACCACCAATATTTTCAAAAACTTGTAAATTACGTTAAATTTAAGGTAACTGATCAAAACAACCTATAAACCATTCGATTCGTAGTTGATTCCTCTTTAATATTTTATGCTTGTATTTGATTTTCAATTGACGTATACAAACATATAGAAAATACAAAATCAAGAAGGCAAAAAGAAATTCGGTATAATGCAAAAATGTTATTTGACAGCCCGCAATCTCTTCGGCATTCCCTCGATTAGTTTGTGACAGAACTCCGGTGAAAGGGCGTTCCAGTTTCTTTAATTTTTGTCCACAGTTCATCAAGATTACGAATATTATCGTCGCGTGGCTGTTGTTTGAAGTAGTTCCATACGTTCTAAATTGGATTGAGGTCTGGTGAATGGGCAGGCCAGTCCAAACATGGAATGTTATGCCCCTGAAAAACCTTTTAACATTGCCAACCGTGTGAATGGGGGCATTATCCTGCGTGAAGATGGAATTATCTTCCACATTATTATCAAAATAGGCCACAAAATGCGCATCCAACATGTTATTGTATTTGGTCGAATTAATTCGACCGTGTAATCGAACTAGAGGCTCGTGCCATGGACATTGATCACACCCTACGCTATCAACGAACCTCCACCGCCTTGCAGTGTTGAAACTGTGCACCTGTGATTAAATTCCTCGTCTTTCCTTCGTCAGACGTATTGCCTGCCATCACTGCCTAGCCTACTGAACTTGCTTTCATCATTAAAAAGCAACCTCCGCCAGTATGAGGCGTCATGATTCTCATGACATATGACGAAGTCTATACGGCGCTTTCTGTTCTTCACAGCTATCATTGGTATGCGCTTTGTGATACAACCTCGCAACTTAAATTCCTTCAACCTATTCTTAATTGTTAAAACAGAACATGAGAACACTTTTCTTCTCCGTAAGAAGTTATCCTAAGACGGCCGGATTTAAGGGTATCTTAAACACTGTCATTTTTCTGGTGCTTTTGCACAGTCATTCGTAAAGTTTTTTCATCGCATTTGAATCTTCAGCCAATTTTTTGGTTGGATATTCCTGCATTGTGGAGTTTAATAAGCTCCTTACAGTCATTAAGAGAAAGTCGAGGCATTCGGACAAAATATAACTTGGTTATAACGTAGATTAACAGTTAGCGCAATTACAGATACTCTATTGTCTAAAAGCTGGTTTATTTTCAAATTATGAACCGCAGAGTTTCTTTTTGTCGTCTTGATTTCATGTTTTTTACATAAATTGACATGAACACTTGCATAGACCAATTAAAAATCGAATATAAGCATACAATATAAAAGAGAAATCAACGCTGAATCGAATGGTTCACAGGTTGTTTTGATCAGTTGCCTTAAATTTAGCGTAACTTACAAGTTTTAGAAAATATTGGTAGAGCAGACTTTCTTTTTGGCGCCACTGTATATATGTTTATAGATGACAGACGAGAGCATACTTCTAAGAAGTTCATCTGTGAAGTTTACGCGTGGTTGTATTCTTTTTATTACGATTCCAAGAAATAAATGTATGATACCTTGTCGTTTTTTGACTGAATGCTGGTAAACTTAAAAAATAATAACATTTGTTATTATTCCTAAATGCTTCGCTTAAAGATCATTTGAAATGGTTCTGGTCGATAGGTACAGTACACAATTGTCTTTGAATTACAAAAATAAATTTCCTAACAGCGTGTTCTCGTTGTCTATTTGATGCATCTTTCTCGAGAACATGTGACGATTTCAATTTTTATTGTAAATAACTAGTCAAATGTTTTAAATAATATCTTCTCTATGAATGTTTGTTCTTGAATATCAGATATTTGTCTCCTGTCGGAATTCATGTTGCAGCATTTCATCATTCCAACCTCAAGACAAACTGCGCATTTTATCGCGGAAAATTCCAGTCTTTGTAAAGGTAAACTTCAATTCAGGTGGGGCGTCTAACGCTATCGGTTGGGCGCTTTTCTAAACTTGAGACCATTTATCACAAGTTATCCATTTATCCTGAATACAGTCAGTCTGTCAATGACTTGCTGGAGCCTAAAGAATGAGGGTCAAACCAAGAGTTATGAGCTCAGAAGCAATGATAAACGCCCACCAAAACTGTTCCAAGCGAACTAAAAACCTTGAAATATTCTGTGCCTCATAATCAAGTAAAGCGAAAATTTTTAAGAACAAAATAATGCTTTTAACACTTTGAGCTTGATTTTAGAGCTTCATCTATTTATAAAGATGAGTTAGTGATGGATCATATGACTGCAACTACGAGTTCTCAACCATTTCCTAGCCGCAAGCATTTCTGTGCCCACCAGTGCAAAACTGTTGCTTCTCGAACCACAAGCCGTACACAGCTCCCATTTGAAAAAAATACCTAATGAAAAGAATATTTTGAAATGTTTTTGATTAATTTTATTTAATGCTTAATGTCTAACATCTTTCTTGTTTGAGTTTGTGAGAGTTCAACGGATTCAAAACCTTGGTATTCGTTTTTAACGGCGAGTTTTTTCTTGTGAGGTAGAGCTATTTAACTCCTCGTACAACAAGAATAGCAGCAGACGCATTTAATAGTTCAGTTCATTGATGTTAACTATTTTAAAAGTAAAAACAGTAAAAAGGTCATCTTGTGTGCCGTACAAGAGGGCTTGCAGTCTGGTGCAGGTACAGCGAAGCAGATACACAAGTGTCAAGGTTCCCAGAAGTGTGTCGCTTCGCTAGAAAAATATACACAGTCTGATGAAGTTTCTTAAAAAATATACAATGAAGTCTCATATACATGTTTTTCCTTGAAATTTGATGAGTCATTACATTAAATTAGCAGCTAATTAAATGAACACCGTTCAATCCATCGATTATTCAAGTCAAAATTAATGAGATGCACTCCGATGCAACGACGCGTGTTTTCAATAACTTCAAGACGACTGAAGTTCAACTTTTTATCAGCTCTACTGAGCAAAACTATGTTTAAGATTATGTGGGAAAAATTCCATCCAGCCAACACGACAGCCAACGAAGTGGAGTATGAGAATAAAAAACACAAAGTTTTTATGCTTTCATTATCCGACAATGAGGCACGCTTCATGACATCACCATAACGAAGTAAGCGCTAAGACTCAACAACTACCCCTCGTCTGCTTCATCATCTGAAGAACACTGCATGTCTCACACAAAATACAAGCTCCGTTGAGACAGCTCACCTATAAAAGTGCTCGCCAAAGTTATGAAGTCTCTATTCAGGAAATTTCAAGTCACCAGTCATGTCGCTGTAACACGGAGCCATTCACGTCCCTTCTCGGAGTGGGGACAAGAAATCTTCCTCCATTCACGGGGCCAACTCTAGCTTCGTCTTTGCAGGGGCTCAACGACACGGATTGTTAAGATTGTTTGATATACAAAAAGGTTTTCATTATAATACACATGAAGTTATCATAAGGATGCTAACATGATAGGCATGAGGTTATCGTAAGGTTGCTCATATGTACGAGGTTCTCATACGGATGTTCTCAGCATAATAAGCACGAAGTTTTCAAAAAATGGTTCTCGACATAACATGAATGTAGCTCTCAGAAAGCGGTTCTCAGCATGATACATGATATCCTCATCAAAAGGTTCTCAGTATAAGTCATTCAAGTGTTCAACCATTGCTCATAGCAAAGACATAGACATTCCTTCCTGATCTCACGAGAGACGACAGATTTCTCTGACCTCAAACCTGACGACTAAATAAAGACGGATCAGGCTACATTTTGATCATAAGACTAATTTTTAATTTTATTCCATACATACCACACCAACATAACCTTTTTCAAATGAAGTTCCTCTCAAAAAAAGGAAGTTATGTTGCCGCACCCTGTACAGCAAACGAAGGAACACACCAGGAGAATATAAATAAATAAAACTCCAGCTTCCTCCACTTCTCTAGTTCAACATTATTTTGTTTTTAATATTGTCGAGTGAGCTATTTGAAGACTGGTTGGTGGAAATTATTAAGTGTGGGGACTTCCGGAGCTAGCTTGAACGATGAACTAAGAATAACGTTTTATTAATTGAGTAACTAAATGGATTGAATCGTTTTTATGAAATTATATTATTACACAAGATTAGTCAAACAATATTTTTTCAGGGTTTTCACAGAGGGCATGCTCATGAATGTAATCTCGCAAACAGCCTTCAAGCTAATTAACTAATCCAGTAATTTGAACCTTATGTATCATGATCAGTACTAGAAGTGACCTAGTTTTCATCTTCGAAATCGTATGGTTTTTAGACAATTCAACTGTACCTGAAATATGACTGTCTTTTCTCTCTTTGGTAAGACATATTCAAAAAATGAATGAAATATGGAAACAAGATCGAACTGAGCTGTCCATTCCTAAATTATGCTCTAATTATGTCCATTATGTGTCCCACGAGTGAAGTACTTGTTGTCATATTCTATTCATTTTTTTAGATGTGGCTGATGGAAAAGGGGAAAAGATAGCCATCTTCTAAAATACAGCTGAAATGTTTAAAAAGTAAGATAAAATTCAAGTTAAACCTTAAGTAAATTAGTGTCAGCAGCGAACTAAGACTCAATATACTTTTTCACGCACAGTAAAAACTGTGGTGACGAACTAACAGCTTTGTTTCTCAGAATTAATTTGAAGGTTTGTTTGAAAACGAATGTTATGACGTGTTGTATTTGTACCCTGCATACAAACTGAAAACAGAAAATTTAAACTACCGCTAAATAAATGACAAGTAATGATCACGGAATTTAAATGTATGATGTAAAAACTACGTTGCTGTAACACACATTACCAAAAAACAAATTCCTAAACACGAATAAAAATCAATTATGAACCAGAAAAACTCATTTGCCTTGTACAGTAAAAAATGGGACTAAATCTTGACGCGCAGAGAATTCACTGGTCTGCGATGTTTTCAAGGTCTAACATATAATACCTGATTTTAGGCCAGTTTTTAGCAGTGAATCTAAAAATCATGCTCATTTTACTCAATCAGATCAGATTTATGAAATATTAGCATATTAAAATATCCTAAATTCCGATCTATTTATAGGTGAATAAAACGCAGTATTGAAAATATTAAACTGATTTTTTCACAGAAAGGTTACAAAATATTTTGAATAGAAAGCAAGAAGAGTATAATGAACTAAGGAAGCTACTCATGGACGAATAGTCTCTTCAGGGACTTCTGTTTGTACTGAGCAGACTGCGCATCCCTCTTTAGGCACCAGCAGTAGTCGGCCAGAAAGTTGACATGCCATCGGCCTTGATAGCGTTCCTCCATAACACTGATATCTTGGTGACAGCGCTCACCTTGTTCTTCACTGAAGTTTCCACAATTCTCTGGAAAATAGTCCAGATGAGACCGGAGGTAGTGCATTTTCACTGACATGTGAGGACCAAGTTGGCAGAAATTCTCCATTATCACCTTCTGATACTGGGCACTTCTGTGGTTGCCAAGGAAGTTTGCAATGACTGACTTAAGGGACAACCAGGCAGAGAGTTCAGTAGGATTCAATGCATCATTAAAACAAGTATCCTTGATGATTTCCTCTATTTGAGGACCATCAAATGTACCTGCCCTAATTTTCTCCATGCTTTTTCGTTGAAACTTCTGATGAAGGAAAGCAAATCCTCCACATTCCCTGTCCAATGCCTTTACAAAGTTCTTCATGAGACCGGGTTTAGTATGGAGGGGTGGAAGCAATATCTTACTCGGTTCAACCAGAGGATGGGACACAACGTTGTGTGATTCAGGTTTTAATCCTTGTCTTAATGGCCACTCCTGTCTGAAATAATGCTGGTCATCAGCACAGCTATCCCATTAGTACGGAAAGCATGGTTACTTTGTGTAACCGCCTTGAAGTCCTAGGATGAGTCCAACAACTTTAAGATCCCCGCAGATCAAACATTTACATTTCTGGTAGTTCAGAGCAGAGAACAAACGTTTCATGCCTTCGTGGTATTCTTTCATTTTAATTGAGTGCCCAACAGGGATCGATGAAAACTTGTTTCCGATATTCAGAAGAACTACTTTGAGATTTAGAATAGAATAGAATAGAATGAGGCTATAGGAACGAACCTTCTGGCCCATTCTTGGGTCAGATAATTACTTCGATAATTATTTGGTTGTTTACACAAGTCCCATGCCGTATTTCTAGCCGCGTCAACCATGTCGGCAGCGAGATTGGAACCCAGGTCTTTCCACTCGCAAGCAGATTCGCTCACCAGTCGACCAAGCTGGTAGTACCAGTCGACCTTTCTGTTAGATGAGTCAATGAAAAGTCTCCATTCCATAGCATCATACTTCAGACCAAGTAATTCAATTAGGTCAGCAATATTGCTATAGTAGACTAGTGAAGATGCTTCATCAAACATGAAAAATTTTCTAAATTCTCTCTCTCTTGAACCCGATAGCAATAAAATACTGTTCTTGGCGCCAGTAGACGTTTCTCTCAAAGATGAGGACGCAGTAGCTGGGCAGACTCCTTCGAAAGGTTCAAGTCTCGTGTCAGGTCATTGATTTCAGCTTGGGTCAAAGGAACCAGTTGGTCGTCCTCTTCTGACCTGTATTCATCACACTTAGCTGTATCAATCATGTCACTAGATTCGGAATCAGAACTAGATTCCATGGTGACATTTGGCTCAGAAACTCGAACATCGGCAACATGGAGGACTGGCTTAAAGGCAGAAGGAACATCAGGGTGTTGATCATGGTGCTTGTTCTTGTGATTGATGCCTTTTAGATTTGTCATGAAAAAGTAGCAGTCATTGACGTGATCTTTCCCTTCCCTCCACACCATTGGGACACCAAATGACATACTCTTCCTTTTCTTGTTCCTCCAATCCCGTAAGTTTTCTACGCATATTTTGCAGCAGATATGAGGAACGAATAGAATAGAATAGAATAGAATGAGGCTATAGGAACGAACCTTCTGGCCCATTCTTGGGTCGGATAATTACTTCGATAATTATTCGGATGTTTACCCAAGTCCCATGCCGTATTTCTAGCCGCGTCAACCATGTCGGCAGCGGGATTCGAACCCGGGTCTTTCCGCTCGCAAGCAGATTCGCTCACCAGTCGACCAAGCTGGTGATTAGCTTATTCTGGTCCCCTAGTTTGACTCCAGAGTAAGCGTGATATGCCTTCTCACAAAATCCCTGATTTTTGCTTGACGGTCTGGTAGAACCACATGTCCGCAGATGTAACAAAACTTAGTAAGTTAGTTTTTACTCTTCTGATCCATTTTTCTAGATCTGAAAAGAGAAATAAAAATAATTATTGTAGGTTACCCACAACCCTGTTTTGTAAAAAAAAGCCCATAAACGTTTGGATAGCGATACTTTAAAAAAATTTGCTGGAAAAGAAATAGACAATATCTTAGAAACCAGACCTGAACCAGAAAAATAAACTGTGTTTTTGAATTCAGTATGCAAAAAAGGTCCTAATTTTACAATGTAATTTTGGAAAAACTGTTGATCTTTTTGAAAAAGTTTTGAAACGCAGACTAGTGTACATAATGAACGTCCGCCAGCGTGGACGGCTCATGCACAAATATTCTCAAAACTCACAATAACAAAACGAACATTTAATTACGAGGAAGAGAAGAATCGCAAATACAGTAAACGTCTTGGGTAATGTTAATTCAATTATCATCACACATTTTTCGTGTAGTTCATTTATTGCATTTTTTGTGGTCGATTAGGTAGAATTAATTCAATTTTCGTTAAAGGTAGTACAAGTAAATAAGCAAATAGTTAAAAGTTGTTTATTCATCGGCAGCGCAATGATCAAATACATGTTAATAAATGTATTGCTATAATACAGGAGTACGAATTCTACGAGTACACGAGCCAGTGAGAAGCAAAAGCGATACTTAAGGGACACAAGAGAGATACGGGGGCAATGGAAGGGCAAAGCGATTCTAGGAAAATATAGGAGTGATACTAGAGCGATAAGAGGGCGGTACGAGGGCAATAGAATGGCAATACGAAAGCGATTCTAGGAAACTATAGGAGTGATACTAGAGCGATAAGAGGGCAGTACAAGGGCAATAGAATGGCAATACGAAAGTGATTCTAGGAAAATATAGGAGTGATACTAGAGCGATGCGAGGGCAATAGAATGGCAATACGAAAGCGATTCTAGGAAAACATAGGAGTGATGCTAGAGCGATACGAGAGCGATACGAGGGCGATACGAGGGTGAAATGAGAGCAATACGATACAAAGGCGATGTGAGTGCGATACTAGGGAGATACGAGAGTGACATGAGGGCAGAATGAAGGCAACAAGAGGGGACACGATTCGAGACCTAAGAAATTTGATGGTACAAAAAATAGCGATCGAACGACAGGAAAAAGGGAAAAAAGTGATGAGGCAAATTACGAAAATGACGGGACACAAGAAGTAATGGAGAGCGAGTGGCCTATTCATCACAGAGAAACGGCAAGAACCAAACTTGTAAACGAAAATTTGTTTACAAAGGGACGACTTCAGATCGATATCGGCATCCTGAGGCACTGGGTGCTTTGACACAGGCACTGATGGACGTCATGGTCCGGGTCAGAACATCGGGATGAAAGACGGAGAGACGCAGCAACATAAGGTCCACGGAGCAATGGCCGAATAGACGTTATTGGAGACGTTTATTGAACTGTTGATGCAGCTAGACGACCTTACTCACTAAAAGAATAACAAGTAAAATGATTACAATCGAACACAGCTTCTTTAAACTGGAATTTGATAGAGAAAAATACATGGTTTCGGCTGATAGTTTCGAATAAATAGCTCATTTATTAGGTTACTCGCACATTGGACTAAAGTGGAATGAGTGTATCGAAATATTTCTCACATCCCGAGAAGTGAAAATTGAAATTTTGGGACAACCAGAAAATTCACGGCCTTTTATATCTCTATCTAGAAAAAAACGTATAATATTTAAATTTAATCCTTGCTTAGATTAGGCTCACACAACGCTTGTGTTTATTCTGTTCATACAATAAATGTACAGTTCCGTTCAATTGAAGGGAAACTTTTTTAAGAAAAGCATGATCGTTTCATTCGATGCACTGGCATTTTAGGCGCAAATGAACCTGCCAGAAACTCCAGTAAAATATGAACTCTTGCACGAGATTTCCGGCCAATAATGCACGTGTAGTACATCACACATACTGTATGTGTATAACATACAGGCACTGTAACGACATCACACACTGTGCATGCATAATATATAAGTATTGTAACGATCTCAACAGCAGAAGAACTTTTTTATTGTTCAGGTTCTCTGTTTCCTATTATTTATATTATTATCGATTATTTGTGCCTACTTTTTATCCATCTTATTATGCATCACAGTCCAATTTACTGACATAACCTGAACACTGGTCAGGGTTATACAAAAACATGGCTGTACAATTTGCAGAAGTTCCGTATAGGCAACAATTCAGTAAAATTAATAAAAGAAAATTAATTGTTTTTCTGTATGAACAAAACATATCAAAACCTTTTAATGAGGAAGGATCCAGACTCGTTAGTCATGAATATACTCAAGAATAAAGCGAAACAAATAATTTTATTCACTAAGTAGAGTGCAATTCTCACTGCATTTTTCAGCGAGCAGCTGGTGGTCACAAAAAAATATTTACCAAGTTTCTCTTTATTCTTGATTTATTTTCTTTACCGAAAAAGCATTGCTGAGACCGAATAACGTAGCCAAAGGAAGATGACTAAGAAAAAGTATGAACCTAAAACATTCCATAAAATTTTAATTGAAAAAATATGTTCTGGATATACATATGAGGCAGTATTTTCTTTATTTCTTGCCTCAAATTTTAAGTATGTTTTAGTGCTCGGCCTGAAGCACGGTGCAGTCTTTATTGCCTCGTCACACACGAACCACAGGTCTGTATTGAATACACAACACAAACTACAGGTTTGTGTTGAATAGACAACACAAACTACAGGTTTGTGTTGAATACACAACATAAACTACAGGTCTGTATTGAACTTACAACAAAAAATACAGGTCTGTTTTGAATACACAACACGAACTACAAGTCTGTGTTGAATTCACAACACAAACTGCAGGTCTGTCTTGAATTCACAACACAAACTACAGGTCTGTGTTGAACTCAAAACACAAAATACAGGTCTGCGTTTAACTCACAACATAAAGTACAGGTCTGTTTTGATTTCACAACACAAACTACAGATCTGTCTGGAAATCATGATACTTTGAGAAATTCATGCGTCATGCATGGACGATAGAGAGTGTCATCACCCATAATTTTGTTGAAACCAGCAACAGTTTCAAATAAATGAGCTTTTATCCACAGAGATGGACGACGAGTCTCGTAAGGAAGAGCTCTGCGTCCACGCCTTTTCCCTTCAGAGCATTTGGTCTCTCAGTTATGCCAACGAATCAAAGACTACTATGTATACTATGTGTATAGTAGTCCTTGCAACGAATATAAACGTGAATCCTCGCTGTTTCTTCTCTTGTTTCTCGGAAAATTGTAGAATTTTGTTTGTAGCTCATTAAATTCACATTTTTTTCAAAAATATATCAAATTAGCGAAACAAATGTATTTTTAAATGTATCATACGTACACGTAAAGTTAACAGCGTACCAAAAGTCTTTAAAAATCCTTCCAAACATATTCAAATTTGACCGTATCATCTTGTCTCTTGTTGACCAAAGGTTGCAAAAACAGACTTTCTCAAAAAAATTCGCCTAATTTTCAATTTCTTTCAGTCATTATTCCTGCCTGTCACCTCCAGACAACGTGATCTTCCTGCTTTTTCTTCACTGGGATGGAGAAAAGGAAGGATCCAATGACCCATCATCAAGGTTCGCTTCTCTCTCATCAAGGCTGGAGACTGGGGCATCAGTGATCCGATGAACGCAAATTTACCCTAGAACCATCATCAGCCGGAGGCCTATCTCCTTCATCGCCCGTCCAATAGGGTGAGTGGCATCCGTGAATAATGCAATATTGGCGGCACACCAGACACAGTTTGCAAGAGGCAAGGTAGATAAGCATTTACTACGGGAATAGTGGTTCTATTATTCGGGGAACTCATAAGCTTTCATGCGAAGATTTCCAATACACCCATCATATTATTTTTGTGCTCTCTTATTATAAACAAGCTATGCCACTGATTTATGTTCCACGCAGTACATATATCTAATGGGAAAAGGGACAACATTTTAGCTGCATTAGTTTAGTAAAGGTAGTTGATAAATTGATTGGTACGGTGCTAGAAGATTGAATTCGAACAAGTACGAAGATGAGGTTAGGGAAATCCTTTTGGCAAAGCAGTTAAAAAGTGAATAGAGTAATTCCGGGTCTTAGAGGCTGAATGAATTTTTATAAAGCGCTTGTAGAGTTGCAAGAAGCGAGCTTTAAGATAAATTGGGTGTGCATGGAAATTTCATCATAAGAAGGAAAAAGCTTTTTATTAACTCAATATTAAATGTCAGCCCAATTAAAAAAGTAAAAAATTAAATCAACTTTGTTCTGATGTAGCACAAAGTACAGAATCAATTCACCGTGCCTGGAAACTGCTCTTCAATTCTTGACACTAGCCTCAAGAGACTAAAGATGCGTGCATAAAATCCTTAGGAAGCTTGCATTCGTTTCATAGTAGATGATATAATGGCAGATTTTACCATTGAAACTAGGCGTAGAATTAGAAGTACGCTAAAACTGCAACAAAGCATTTATTTCAGAAGAAGTGACATACAAGATAATGTTATAGTTTCAGTTTCCAGCAGTAAGGCTAAAATTTTGAATTTAAAAATACAAGTTAGAGTGCAACTTTCAGCTGTGATTTCTAATTTACTGTTGGATCACACAGTGTGATGTGCTGAGGATCCAAAACAATCGGTAGTTACATAGCAAAGAAATATTTAAAAATGGAAACAAAAAGTTGAAACGCGTCATGAATGATTAAGATTAATATACAGGTAGAGATAGAGTTACAGTTGACCGATATTTTTGAGGTTTCCCACTCGCTTATTACAAAACACTTCATAAGATTGGCAAATGAACTTCATGATCACACTACGAAAAATATCTTCATTGCGTTTAATGAAATTGAAAGTAGCGTATCAGAGGCAACGATAAATCATAAAAGAAAAGATAACACGTTTTGAGTTGCTAACATTGAAATACTGATAGAGACAAAATGAAATACCTGTAGATCAAAAGTTCTTTATTTTCACAGTTTTCTTTTACAAGATACTTATCAACATCAGCACATGAGTTACATGATTACACTGTAGTAAAAAAATGGAATTAAAATAATTGCAATCGAGCATTGTGCGGCTTGTGTCCCTTTCACGAGACTGACTTCGGCTAGTAAAAACCTGTGTTCTCGAGTTGAAAAATGCAATTATATATTTGTGGTTTCAACAATTCTAAGGAGATAAAATTCCCAGAGTACAAAATATTTTGTACATGATCATGTTTAAAACGTCAAACGATTCCTTATCTAAATACGAAGTGAGTTCGTCATGTTACATTGATTACAAGTAATAAGAAATGTTTTCAAATTTTAGAAAGAATATTGCTTGATTTTTACCTCAGTTTATTTTTCTTTTGCCAGTAGCGTCGACATAAATGAGAGTGCTGATATTAATCACAACGTTCACTTTTAGACATAACTAACATTGAAGTCCAGTCTTCCACTGTTCGATGAGCCACTTAAGTCATAAAGATGAAACTGTCGTTTTTGAAAAGAATTATTTCCGTTTCCGACATGAATGACGAAGGAACGACAGCGGAACAGCAAAATGAGTGCAACTTCACTCAGGTCTATATAATTAATTAGAATAAATAAACATTTCAAGTGAGGTTCTTGCTTGAAATTATTTTTCCCTGCTCAATCCATTATTTGCTCAGTATAATCAATATTTATTTGCTAAATATTATCAATATTAGTTTGTTTAATTTATAAAAACGAAGCACACGACTAAAAACTGTATGATGTTATTTAAAGATATGATTTTTTCCTGTTGCAGGAACCCATGTATACCTGCAGGTAGAGATCATGTGACATGTATAATAAATCAGTAATAGGATATCAAAAAGGCGATGCTAACTGGAAAGTACGAAACATCGGCGGTGAACGTTAAGGATTACTAATACATGGAAGAATGTTTTTACGTATCTTAACAATTTTGTGACCCTCACAAAAAAGGGAAGCTTTCAGTAAAAGATTTATAATAATAATTACTGTCATAGGTATTCAAACTCCTGCATTCGAAAAAACACACGTTTAATTACTCGAAAACCTTAAAAAATGAATTAGATTCCAAAAAAGCTTTGAAAATGCATTTGGAATTACGAGCGTTAGTTGAATGTATTTTGCTGAATTTCATGAAATGCTGTTTCCCTTTTAAAAATATATTTTTTGACAGCATTCAAGGACTCATCAGAAAATCTATATTATTCAGCAATGAAAAAGAAATATGAACTGCTGTACAAATCAAGCAATATTGTCTATAAAATTTCAAAATATCTCTCCTTATTTGTGATCAAAATGATATGAAGGACCCATCTTTATTTAGGTAAGGCATCGTTTGACATTCTAAACGTGATCAGAGGCAAAATATGTGGGATTCTGTGAATTATATCTTCTTTGGATTGTTAGAACCAGGCAAATAATTATATTTTCAACGTTATGTTCGCAGTTGTTACCTGAATTGCACATCTTCCCTCGCTTAGAATTTTATTAGAACTCATGATACTGTACCCACAGTAGCTTAACGAAATTAATCCTACATCATAGCAGGTCAGATAAAATTAACTTTCCTTTAACTGAAATGTTCCTCTTAACATTTTTTTAAATTGAAGGAGAATTTAACCTAAAATATTCGCTGGAGTTGCCCATACAGCCTCGCTTTATGTACAGGTTACCAGGCAAAAATTGTTGGTCGTGAAACTTCGTGCGGAATTTCAAAAAACGTGGTGTGTATTCAGGTGCAACATCTATCTTTTTACCTATAAGGGCTCAAGAAGCAGCTAAAATCGTAAGTTTATTCGGCTTAAATCTCCAGAAGCCTGAATTGCTCGTTTTTAGGTCTTCTATTAAACTTTACCGGTAGCAATCTTCATCTTTGTGGCTGGCAAACTGCGGCAGTTGTGCCAAGAACTGTGTCTTGCTTAACTAGATTTCACGAGGAGTCGGTAAGCCTTCTGGCTTCTACTAGTCCAGATCCTCAAAACAAATGTTATTATCGACATTCATGCTACTGATATCACCTAATTCTACAGCAGTAGATCTCTCTTAATATTTGCTTTACGATTTTCGCTCTGCAACCGATTTCTACAAGCCCAGTAAACCAAATTGTGAGGAAACTTATCTTCTACGTCCCCACTTAAGATGAAATGAGGCACTTTGGTTGTTGTTAATGGAGCTACTCGATGAATACATTAGTTCACGTACTGCAGTAACCACCCGCTGACGTTTTGTCGGCCAGATCATAAATCCTAGTTTCGATTAATATTTTTAGCCTCTAATATCTCACAAAAGTCTACGGAAGAATTTTACTACAGTTAATTGTTCTGTCTCCATTTTATGGGACATTGTAGAAGCAATTTATTTAACGTATTGCATGATAATAATTTCTATTCTTTCATCACAGTGTAACTAAAAATGCAGACATAACTTGTTGTTAAGCACTGAGCTCGATTTCTGCTGGAAATTGTGTTTTTCCTCATCAACGAAACTAGTCATTTTAGCGAAGTATTTTTTTCTACTAAGCACCACATTGATATTGTGATGCCCTATCATTTTCATATTTTGATACCTTATCATGTTCATATCTTGATGCCCTGTCATGTTGTCCATATCATGATGTCATGTCATTTCTTTACAACTGTCAAAAACATGAGCTATATAGGTTACATTTCAAATATTCAGTATTATTTCACCTGTTCAAATTCATTTTAGCTGTCCTGGTACATTCCTTTTATTTAGGTATATAACAACGTTTCAGATCAAATTTAGCTATTCATGTGTATTTTATCAATTCTGATACATTCCAGTTACAGAAACACATCCTAGCGGAGGACATGCTTGTACATTCCCACAACAGAGGACATACATTCCCACAACAGAGGACATACATTCCCACAACAGAGGACATACATTCCCACAACAGAGGACATACATTCCCACAACAGAGGACATACATTCCCACAACAGAGGACATACATTCCCACAACAGAGGACATACATTCCCACAACAGAGGACACATATTCCCACAACAGAGGACACATATTCCCACAACAGAGGACATAGCACATTCCTAGTTTGTAATGAACTAAATAGCTGCCTGAATTTAGAATGAACTCAAGTCCCTCTAACGGAGGCTTGATCCATTTAAACAAGTCCCCCTAACAGAGGCTTGATCCCTTTGAACTGGTGCCGAGACATTCGTTGTGCTCTCATAGGACTTAAGTGATGATTAAGTTGATGTCTTTGCCATCGTAGTCTTAACGAGGGTCATCAGGAGGCATTTTCTGTGGAAGTCGATCGTAATTCCTGAGTCGTAAGTTACGACGCGTTCATTGGCTCCGTGTACGACACTGGGCATTAGGTCGATTGAACGCTCTGAGCTGCTCTGGACTTACGATCTCATCTTGTTCACGTCAACCAGAAATAGACGAGCTTCGTCTGTCGTCCGAGTGTCTGTACTGTCTAGACCAAGACTTCAAAAACAGCAAAAACTGCTCTCTGCCAAGACAGTTTCAAATTGTCACTATATCATGGGCAGTTGAAGCTTAAATACCTTAATGTGGACGTGACTGCGTGTGATGAAGTCAACGAAATCAGGATCTCAGTGAGGGGAAGACGGAACAGCCATTGAGAGAACGCAGTAAAACACAGGTAATTGTTTGTGAAGGGAGACCGATGGAGACTAGCGGAACTACAGCAGTTATTTGAGCTTCACACGCAAGGATCTTCGTGGGATGATTGTAGTGTTGACAGGGAATGCTGAGGGTAGTTGTTAGAGCAGGAAGAGGAAAGAAATTGAAATGCAGAGAACTACAAGCGTAATTTCTATTGCACCAAATCGTTAACGCTTCGGTAGAAAAAGAGATTTAGATGCAAAATTACATTTCAATACTAGCCAGTTCAGTACCTGGGAATAAATAGAGGTTTGTGTGGAAATAAAAACATCCAAATGCGTACACTTCACTGATTAATTTTGCATCAATATAAATACAGTTGAACCTCGACTCTGAACTCTGAACAATATTGAATATCTTGTGGATCAACAATATTGCAAAAAAACTGTTTTTCTTTCTTTTTTTAAAACAAGAGATTCTGCTCAAATTTATGCAAGCATCCACTAAATCTTGCTCAAAAATTTTATATTAATTTTAAAGCCAGTTTACGGGTGGGAACATTGTTCACGAGTGCATGCGACACTGATAATTGTTTGTCTAAAATGTTTTGTTGTCTTCGACCTCGCAAGCTATTTTTCATGTATAAAAATACGGCGGCTTCTGCATTGTAGCTGAAAAATCAAGCAAAAATCAGCATTGTAGCTGAAAAATCAAGCAAAAATCAGCATTGTAGCTGAAAAATCAAGCAAAAATCTGCATTGTATCTGAAAAATCATACAAAAATCTGTATTGTAGGTGAAATGTAAAAGAAAATTCTGTAATGTAGTTGTAAAATAAAGCAAAAAATAATACCTCACACATCGCAGTACTTTGGAGTGGACACTTTACTGCATGGTGAACGCTATTTAGAACGAACGCTCGCTCGTCACTGGTGCCGACCTCAAAACTGGCGCAGGCTTTTCATGACATGAGGTCTGTGTTGTAGGACCTAACTTAACCGACGCAGGATTATGCAAAGTAAGATTGCGACTGGCCGGCATTGTTCACGTGCCTGGTAATGGAAATGATGCGTACATTCCCTATGCTCCGCCTCCCAAGCTACAGCACGCATCTGTCTCGGTCTCCATCTCAGCTAACTGCCCATAACCACCAAACTGAAAGCCTCTACCCTAGCATTGGAAATTCTGAGCTCATGTAACTAGGACCTAGAAGTTGAGGACATGAGGGAGGAAAACAGAGACTCCCCCAACGGAAGGAAGCTAGATCCATGTTTCTCAGACGCTTGTTGACAGGCTGCCAAGACAAAAATATTCATCGATTTGAATTTTTTTTTTTTAAACACTGCCTTACCAGTTAATGTTTTTGTACTGCAACTGTTGTACATAAAGCCCAGTCCGCATTTATTGAATAGTCCAAATGAATATAATTTGAAATATGCATGTGCTGTTTCATTGAATATTTCGTCTATATTTTATGTACTTTGCATATGCACAATACAGGATGCTCAATAATTATCATTAAATTCAAATTTAAAATCAATTATATACACTACCATTCCACTTTTTACAATTCTTGTGTATTAACGAAACAATATGTTTTTCAGGTATAATATTTATTATATTGGGTAAAGGTTTAGAAAAAGAATGGCTATTTCAATGTTCTAAAAGACGGGAAAATCTTTAACGGATATTAATGGAGCCTTCGAATTTAACAGAATACTTTTCTGGAAAATATTGAAACGGTTCAAAGAGACTGGACGAGTAAAGAATACACTTGAAGAAGGTAGTCCTCGAACTGCCAGCACCTCAAAACTGGCAAAATCCACCAGAGAGAAGCACAAACCAGATCCAAAGAGATCTCAGAAATATGGCGAAAGAGGGGAATGTATTCGTCATGTATTCCCCATTTTCCTCGAAGACTGGAAGACCTCTCCCTACAAACTTCAAAAGAAACAATTGTTATCAGTGAAAACTCTGGACAAACGTTTTCTAATGACTGAAATTATTTTCTCTCGTATCTGTGAAGGTACGCTACGACCCTCGCTCTCAGTGACGATAAAATTTCATGTCCATTAAAAATTGAAGCTACAAAATGATCAATTTTAGTCTGGGACTGGTGAGATTGACACCCGCGCAGTCACTCGAAAACAAAGAATGGCGTCAGTGAGGGTTTGGGTGGCAATCATCGAAATAAAAATAAGTCTATTAGTTTTCGTGAAATAATGGGTTAAAATTAACCAAGAAAAATTACTGCATCGGCATATCTGTAGATTTATAGTTGTCTTAAGCTAAAAATCATCTCCGTTGTCCAAGCTGCGTTGACCGAGCTCTGTTGATCGAACTTTATTGAGCGAGTTCAGTTTACTACGTTTCGTTGTCAGTGTTGTTGTATTGTACTCCTTTTTATCGTAATCGCCAACGCAATTATTTTCCTTATCTTGGTTTTAGGTATTCTCTTTAAATCTTTTTAGGGCTTACGATGCACTGTGCATCAGCACCCACGTACCATTTGCAGTTACTACGTAACATCTACATCAGGTCAAAATTGTACATTTGCTTAAGATTGGAAAACAGGTCTAAGTTAGGCCATATTGTTTGGTTGGGTTGGTATAGATTAGGCTGGGTTTTTTTGAATTGAAAATGAATTTTATAGCTCACGTTAAGGTTAAAAAATTGTGATGTTACGGTAAGTAAGGTTAAGGTAAGTGGGTTTAAGATTTTGGTTTAAGTTATAAGTAGGTTAGAAAAGGTTAATTAGGCCATCAAGATGCTAATATAACAATAGAAATGAATTCATATCCCAGAAAATAAACTCGAAATTAGGCTAAAAAAACAATTACAATGAATTATTTTTTGTTATGTAGCATTATCATTGATAGGATTATACTATTGATTTTTTGTAAAATAGAACTCAATTATAATTATTACTGTAACGAGTGTTTAGGAATCAATTAGTTATTTTTTCGAAAATATATTGACAACTTGAATAAAATTATGATTTAATTTGAAAAACTCATGCTCCATATAAATCCAATTATAAAATACCCCTCCTTCTATTATCTTTCTTGATTCCTGGTACCTGGGAATGATTGAGGCCTGTGTGAGTGTCTGAAGTGCCTGTACGTGACCAAGGTGCTTGTGTATGATTCATGCCTTAACTTTAGACGGCTTGGGGCTTGGATAACAACCCACAAGTGAAACAATCCGTCCGTTTCTGTTGCCCTATTCTATTATTTATTCTAGCTCAAATATTCAAATTATTGCAAAAAATAATTTGTATGAGTTCTGAATAATATATTTTGTTCCCTGACAAACCCATCTTATAGTAAAATTAGGGAATTACAATGATGTCGTTAGACCCACTAAGTTGTACAAGTTGTAACACTCTACGGAAAAGCTGTGTAGTTTTCATCCATGAGCTAAAATTTCTGCCCATTTCGTCTTTGACTGCTCAATTCATAAGCAAATAACGAAATAAAGTTTTACATTCACCTCTTATACTCAGGTACTATCAATAAGAAAAAACTATGAAACGCATAGGTAAAAACTGAATATCATAGATTATCATTTTTATGTATAATTTTTGTCATAGATAAAAATTTACAGAATGGAATATTCTATTAACTTCAATTTTGCTATGAGATTCAACTCCTGTTTTTCTAGCGACGGAAATCCAGGAATTAATCTTTTCAATCAAATAATTCCGGCGATCACTCTACGGCACTCCGTTCTGAATATCAAAAGCACTATGATCATAAAAACTCCCCCGCAATTTTTTCCAATACGTAGTTATTATAGACCGTTAAAATGAACCTACTTTCAAAAAGTTGAGAGTCAGTGAATGGCTTTCAGAGAGTAAGGGAATTGTGACCGAACTCCAGATTACTCACTACAGTGCTAGTGTGTTGTACCGAGAGGCGTCACTGATAATTGCTATGGTTTGCGTTTTCAGATGTCCAGACATGAAATCATGGTGCACAAAATACTTCCATAAGGTTCGTATTACTCATCGTAGGATATTATTTTATCCAGAAATGATGGTCCCTTTAATGAATTCGTACCGTGTATTTTCCTGTTGTTGGTCAACAAAAGTTTTCAAAATTGCAGCATGAAGTGAGAGCAGCTACAGGACTGTATTGTCTCTCACTGCAAGAACTGCCACTATGACAAGGGCTCTGTCAGGTTCACATTTCCTTGTCATGACCATTTCTCTTCTAAACTCCTTCATCTGTCAACAAATGATTTTTTCAGTGATTCTAAAATAATTTTGTCATGAAGATTCCCTGTTGTGAGGGTTTGGCTTGATTTTTCGTTATCAAGTTTTATGCAAATGAAGCATTGTATTTTTTAAAAGAATTTAACTGTTGTTGCAACATCTGATTCATTTTACTGATGTAATACTTGAATTCAGCAAAACATTTCTATAACCATTCATCATTCTAACGTCAAAAAGTAATATGCATCTGACTACCGTAAAGAAAAAATGTAATTTAAATGGGGCACGATCAACACCAATTTTGAATTAAGGATACTAACTGAATCCTTTACACTGTTTCTGTAAAACATACAGAACAAAAATCCTTTTATTCCTGAGGAAAATAATTTGACTTTTGACATGCACGAGGATGTCGCTGCGAGACTTCTATGCGACGTGTTTCTTAGTGTTAGAAACAAAAATGTTGAGCCAAACTTTCTTGTGGGATGAAACAGAAGTTAGCTGAGGTGGCCACTACATTATTTATTAGAATTCTGAGTACATCATTTCCGAGTCTGAAAATTTTACGTGCCGATAGTAGAGTCAACAACTTCTACAGACAGATGCAGGGGCAAAAATATTTAGGAGAATGTTTTAAGTTAGAGGCTTGTTGACACAACAACACGTTGCAAGACACAATTCATCTTTACATCCTGCTGTACAAGGGCAGCCAATATCAACTCACAATTATTTGGCTTGTTTATATAATCTAAACTTGTGTCTAGCCTCGTCAGCACACTAATATATGAAAATGTGCATGAAATAAAAATATGATGCAAATGACTTATTTGTACTGACTTTTGGGAAAAACAAATGTTTTTTGAACGTTTTTATCTTGTGTTCTCATCATAAGAATACCTTCCGATGCTAAGAATCTGCTGAACAAATACGCTTTGTGCAGTTCTTTGTCAACATGAGCCACCTGCTCTGCTGACACCCGCTTCCAACTGCTGCCAGCATCAGCCACCTGCTCTGCTGACACCCGCTTCCAACTGCTGTCAGCATCAGCCACCTGCTCTGCTGACTGACCCGCTTCCAACTGCTGCCAGCATCAGCCACCTGCTCTACTGACACCCGC
>VCRD01001113.1:75460-126223 GCA_006783055.1 Trinorchestia longiramus
CCATCATTACGTGTGTTTTTTGTGCTTGCGTGTCAGTCATGAAGACTATGTCATTACCATCATTACGTGTGTTTTTTGTGCTTGCGTGTCAGTCATGAAGACTATGTCATTACCATCATTACGTGTGTTTTTTGTGCTTGCATGTCAGTCATGAAGACTATGTCATTACCATCATTACGTGTGTTGTTTGTGCTTGCGTGTCAGTCATGAACTAAAAGTCACTACCATTATACCATCATTACCATCATACCGTGAGTTGTCTGTGTTGCTCGACAGTTACTTCTCCTGTGAAGAACAACAGCCTCTGATTTGTAAGATTTATTAACCCATTCATTAGTGCACAACTCACAATTAACTTAAATATTTCTGTGTATTTTTAGAATAAAATAGCTCTGCTCTGCTATCTTTAATATTTTGCGTCCGATTTTATAATATGCAGACGTAATGGAATGTTTTCCATTTCTCATTTTTCTTACATTATAGTTTCAGTTTCTTTCTCACAACATTTCAATAATGAAACAAGTTATTAAGTTGAAATAATACTTTTGTTCGTTATTCTATTAATTCAGCACATCGCACATTAACTTCAGTTATTAATATTTTGCTATTCTAGATTTTTTTGAAGTGTTCGGTATATTAAAAATTGCTTAATTACCATGTGCATGTGAGCATACGAAGCGTTGACGATTGTCAGAAGGTTCTAAAACGCAAAATAATTTATTTATAAATCAATAGTCGGTCGTGGCTCCAGCTGAAACTATTGAGAGTTATTGTTTGGCATGTGAAGTATATAATTTGGGAGTATATCCTTGTGCCATTAATGAAGAATCCACGACTCTTCTTTGAAGTTCATATCATTAAATTTTAGATTTAGGGTTGTGTCACCGAAGTTTGATCATTTCAGCGCATCCACAGAAAAAGTTTTTTATTTTTCTTTCGTAAAACTTTCGTTATAATTGCATCTAAGTATAATTGCATGAAATAAATAACTACGAGTAACAATATTGCTGGATTCGTAATTATGCAGACGCACCCAAGACTGTAAAACTACGGTTTATATTACTTGAACATTTTCTTAATTTCTGACTGTACTGCTAGCCCGTTAAATTCAGTTACAGGTGTAAAATGTACCGTGTAGCATTTCTATTGCTCCTACGCTGCACAAGAAACAAAATCTGAAAAAAAATCTGTACATGTCATGGGATAAAGAATTTGCTTCCAAATTTGCACGCACGCTCATTCACCATATTTTTTAGAGGACATGCAAACAGTAAATTGAAATATTATCTACGAATCTGAAATTCAAGTTCTGGTAGTTGTCATTCATTTTCTGTGAAATTCTGATATGCAGAATAACTAGTTATCAATTCCCATAGAAGATGTTTCCCTAGCATCACAACTACCGTATTCCAAAGCAGTGGACTGATAATCCATCACATCACTCAATTCTCTCTGGATGGACCTAAGGTCCCACAGAGCGTCCATGGATTATTTGCAGCTATTATTATTTTATTATTATTCCACTGAAATGCTACAGCGCTCACCAAAGTGTGTAAATTGGAACAGAACAGTCTCGCTCATACTAACAATTCCGAAAAACTTTTGAGTAATAAAACTAGAGACTCATCTTGTCTTGAGGCTCCTAATGTAGTCTAAAGCCAGTAAATGTTTTATTTCTCTCCTACTCTTCTTCAGCTTGTTTCCATTTCCAGTTAACTTGCTTCGTCTTGCTTGTGTTAATCATCATCATTCCTCTCGTATTTTCCCGACATCTGGAATTTCCAGGTCAATTTCAAAGACAAGAACGAGAATCAGCAAAGAGGAAAAGTCGTGTCTTTTGAAGCCACTGAAGCAATCATGCATCAGTTGTTGTGCCAGGTCTCGAGCTAGAGAGTTCTTATGACAACACTGTTTCTTAATTAATTATCACTAATACAGTTCCTCATATTCCCCTTCTGGAATCTCTTATAACACTTCTCCGACATGAGTCTCATTTTTAATATTATGAGGAATTCGTTGGTAATCATTTTTTATTTCTTCAGGATTGTTTCTAGAATCATTTTAAAGCATACCTTTGCAACGAACTTTAACAGCAAACACTTTGTCGCAGTTTTATTCTTGTTCCTGACAAAGTTACGCTATTGAAAGATTGTTATTTCCCTCCTACACAGAAATGAAACTGGAAAATCTTGCTCTAGCTTATACATGTGTGAATGTAATGTAACTTCCAGGCAGAACAGGACATTTCAATATTGTTCCAAGAACTGTGTAACTTAAAATTACGAAGGCAGTGATGCAACGCAAACTTTAGGTGTTTCTTATAGTTATTTTAAGACTGTAACTCCTACGATCATTAAACTACAGTACATTGTCAGAGATTCAAGAGTTACGAACAAACTTAACCGAAAAATACGTTGTATCATAGTTTAAATTCATTAAATTGCCGTTTAAACCTAATCTTTAAAATTGTAATTTGTTTCAAAATATCAATTTTTGTATCACTAGCTCTCTACCTAATTACTCTGAAGCCCCTTTACTTTACCTGTGTAGAAGCTCCTAGCTTAATTACTATTATTGTCTCGTTTCTGGACATAACACAATGTAACACATGTTTTGTCTAGTTGTATTTTTTAATGTTCATGTAAGCATTCTTGCAACTAAATTCAACAATCACATTGGTTTTGAAATAACATCGATAGTTATTTATTTAATTTAAATTTCATATTTCATCGTTATGTCTGTAACTTTTTACAGTACTTCGTTAGCTGAATCTATTCTAGTATTGTAAGAATATTTACACAACATTTTGTACTTTTTTGTGTCGTGGAAGGTATTTAGGAAGTATAATATTAGTTAAGAGAAAAAGAAACATTAAAACACTGTGATGTAATTGCATTGATAACTCTTTTCTTAAGATTCGAAGTGCTTTGATGATCGAAATTTTTTGGAGTGTACATATACCTCTATATCTACTAACTAAGGACCACGTAAATATAATCTGCCATCATTGCAGTACCCAATCGTCCTTGGTATCTTCATTCCATTGTTGCGATGTACTGATGAAATCTCTCCTTTTGCTCCTCACTGAAATCACCCAAGTTTTCAGGAAAAAAAATCTAGGTGTGAGTGCAAAAAATGAACCTTTAATAACATACGACAACCCATTTTCTTGAAGTTTTCAAAATCTTTGCTACCAGCTGTTTGCAATCAAGATGCTTTTGATTTCACTGGAATCCACGAATTACATCGCGAAATGCACACCAAGCTTTTTTTCAACTTTTGTCATCGTTCTTTTCAGTTTCTCTGACTTCAACATTAAGTCTACTTGAGGCCCAACAAATAATGTATGTCATCCTTGATCTTAGCTTCAGATAGCTTTGGAAATATAAGACACCTCAGATAACTTTGTTACATCGATCATGCAAACGTAAGTCATTGTGATGGTTCTTTGGCTCTATCCATATGCTGAGAAGGGCAAAACCCACTGACCTTCCTGTTCCTCTCAGCCATCCTTCTAAAGTACATAGATAGACAACTTCCACATATCACGTGTAGGGCCCATGGTTTACCCGTGTCATCCATGGACATTCCGAAATAGAGGCTGTACGCTATCCACAATTTAGCACTTTTCACGATTATATATAATGCATGTTTTTCATCAATATAATGACTACACACAACAAAATGTGTCTGGAAACATCTTACATCTGCTAGTAGCCATTTTGAAAGTAAAAGAACTCATTAATTGATGTAAAAGACAAAATCAAAGAAACATTTAGTAATGGAACATTATAACAATACTGAATCTACAATAACATTGAAAGGTGACACAACTAAATTCTCAGCGATCGGTGGTTCACCAAAAATTATTATTTTTTAGAATCAGTAAAAAAAATGGATTAATGAACAATAAAAAAATTGTTCCGTTGTGTTATCTGTTCTAAACAAGCCATGCAACATCTCAGGGTCTGTTTGTATTCAGGTAAAGCTTTTCGAGCTCTTTTAATTCAACGAATAATTCAAAAGATTATTAAATAGAGTCAGTGGTTTGTGTATGTGGAAAAAAATTGTTTACGGAAATAGTTCATGCCTTGTAACTCGGCACCAACGCATCGACGTAATCGAAAGCGACTGAGAAACAGAAAGGTAATTATTCAGAGGCAAACGTTGATTGATTTCCAAAGCAGGTAGAGTTTAAAAATATCGTGAGTACATGGATAAGTCATTATGAAAATATGAACGAAACACCTTCACTTTACTTGTGTAGAAGTTCATAGCTTAATACTGCCAATATCCAGATTCTTCATTTATGTTTAAAGTATTTAACACTGTTTAAACTTCTAAGTTCCAAACCTCAAAACACTCGTCAAATTTAACACAATAAATCATCTGACAATTCTGAATACAGGAACCCAATAATTACTTATCTCACCCTCCTCATTTAGTGAACCATAAACTGCACTACAACTAACATTCAACGCGGAGAATTGTAGCCAGCAGTACAAAATAGCGAAGAAATTCTCGTCCAGTGGAACAGTACTGCAAACTCGGGATATGAACTTGAAGTCCAGCGCCGCTTCTTGGCAGAGACAATCAGATTACGGTCGCCGTGATTGCACTTCCCAACAGTCGGGCAGAAAACGCCTCTGTTGGCCGACCAACAAACTGCCGGGCCGTGATTAGCCGACCCTTGCACCAAACTAGAAAATTTGTGGCATTTTTGAGCGTAAATTTAGCGAGGTAACGTTCATCAAATCCAGCGGACGAGCCGTCATGATTTACGGAAGCATTCAGAGCGGCTCTTGATGACGATGACTGTGGAGAATTTACGTACGGATTTATCTGCAATAAGAAACTTTCATGTAGCCCGCCACACCAGCTGTGTAAGGGGGCCTCCACACCAGCTAAAAAGTGAATTCAAAAATTTAATTTAGATCAAACTCGTGCCATAATGTATAAAATTTATAAAAATATACACCATTCTGCACTAAAATTGGTAAGGAATCAATCAGCCGAGTAGGGGCAACTTTACCACAGCCTGAAGTAAAGCTTTTTATCACAGCTTGTGTAAATCTTTTTACAGCCTGTGTATGACTCTCAGCTACTTTAATGGCACATAAAGTTCTGGAATAGCCTGCACTGAGTTTATTTTAGCTGATTTTTGTCTCGTCATGAAAACCTGAAGGGATATTGCCACTTTTATTCTTACTGAAGTTTACCAGTTCTTAAATAGTTGTAACGACGTTTAGCGACTTCATTTATACTTAAGATTTTCCAGTTTTTTAACGTGTTAAATGTGGCTTCGTTCAATATATATCTTCATTATTTATTTCAACGTTAACATACAAAACTATTGTTTCAATACTGCACCATTAGGACAGTAGTCTTGTCTCACATAAGCAAATGCTCCACCGCTTTGTTAAATATGTTTTTTACATATATATATTATTTACATTGCAAGCTATATAACTTCTTAATAAATACTTAAATTCATTGTAAATATAAAAGTTCAATGTAAATGTCAAAGCTCTTAAGAAAAATCTTGATACACATTGTTTACAGTATTTCGAGAATAGAACAACTCCCCCTACCTAAACTATACATTTTTATTGCATTTCAGAGGGAGAATCAAACAATCCTAATGCATTTGAGTGACGATGAATTTTGCAGCTGAGGAGTACTTTGACAATACAGTCACTTCCGTACACAGCCTTGTCTTTCAGTCGCACTCTGGAGTACTCTAAAATTTTTATTCGCATCTACCTTAGCGTCATGTACCTGCAGATGTCGTACTACATATAAAAGCATCTTGCCAGAAGGGGTATCGCTGTTTGTCATACTTCACCATGCCATGACTGGTACTACTTCATTTCCTTCATAACACAAATTTTGGTGCCACTCCAGCGCTGAATCGTGCCAAGCTCGTTATACTTCCTCTTGCCAAGAATAGTCATAGATCATTTCCTATAAGACACAAGTTTTGGCACAATGCTGGAGCTGAATCGTGCTAACGTACGGTAGGTTTATTAGTGTCGTCGGTTTCACTGATTTTTTTATTACTAATAATTATCAGTACATTTGTACTGATTACCAAACGCTTTATTATTTTTTCTGTCCTTCTGGTTCACTAATAATCTCTTTGGACAGAAGAACTCGACTGATGTGTATCTCCTTATGAAGACGCGTTCTTATGTGACTTACCTTGTGCTGCAATGAGAGCATCATAATCCTCAGCACCACCGACGCCGTGTGCTCTCTGACACCTCCCTCAGACACAAGCAATCTTTCCAAGAGGCCAAGCTGACCCTAGCAAAGTTAGGTCAGATTGTCAAGTTTGGAGTTGTAACAAGCGCCTGTCAGAAGCGTGACGAAGGAGCAGTGTTTCAAACGACCCAGACACTCGAAGCAAAGTAAAACTTTACTTCTTATTTCTGACTTGAGAAGCTTTGTTTGAAAGGTCCACGTTCAAAGTGTTGCATGCGTGTTCAAAGTGTTCTACGGAAATGAAGTTATGTGCAATGTGCAACACTTAAAGACATTAAAATTCTAGAATATTTTCAGGTGAAGTCTATACGAACATTTATTTATAACATGCACATAACTTTCTTTTTTCAGAGCAAAGCGCTTTTGAAAAAAGTTGTGCTGTGCTCGCTGTGCAACCGTGCTTTTAACAAAATAGTTTTGAGCTTGAATTTTGAATAATAATTTTTTGAACTCCTATTATATATAATTTGACTTTGGTGTTTTTCAACAAGAAAGTTAATGCATTCTTAAAGTGAATATTAGTAAAAAAATATCTTAATGCTACAAAATTCAATTCCGACTGAAAATATCATAATAGACTCGCATATTGCACAGAAATATTCCAGAGTAGAGACAAAAGTGTAAGTTGACCGGACGAGTAGAGTCTATCACTGTGATTTTAATAAACTTTTCATCGAATAGATTGATGCCTAAAAGTTTTTACACACTGTATCATGTAGCCACACTTCAAAAAATTCAAGCAATTTTGAAAAAAAATTAAAAAATTGAGGCAGGACTGTTAACGGTTTGTTTATACATATAAAGTGTTAGTTACACACTCAAGATAACACACGTTTGAATCTCACACTCCGCACTCTGAAACACAAATACTTTTTTGGTGGATGAGCACGAGAAGTTGAAGTAGATGTACTACCTAAAGATGATTTCAAGTGCGCGGGATTTCTCTCCTTAATATATTTAGTTTTAGTTTTGAATGTATGTATGTATATTACGTTGATGAATTACAGGCAGGATTAAAAGTAATCACTTTGATTTCTGAGAAACTCTTTTGAAATATATTATTAAAGGTGAAGATATGCAGAGCAGGACAGAAAATGGAGGCCTCAAAAAGGCTCTTGGAGTTGCCCGAATCCAAGAAATTTGAAAGCTGTCTTCTACATAAAAAAAATCTTCCAAGGCTGTAATTTCGGTAGTGGCATTTCTTATGCCAGGCTACGGAACGAAATACTGAAGGGAAAGCGACGCAGAATTTTTACCCAGCTCTGTACTCATGTACAAAATATGCATCGGGAACACAGACACTTCAAGGCCACGTTATTGGATGTATTTTGTTGAACGTCGCACCATTTCTTACTCAATTAAAACAAAAAAAAGCACTGCCATAGCATACCTGCAAAAACTTATCAAATGGAGCAATAAAAATACTTCAAATTTAGAAAAGGTAGAGCAACTCATTTCGAATATTCTTTGCAAAAGAAAACACAGTCGTAAGGTCCACAAGGATTCTTCGAACAATGAATACAAATCAGATAGCTGATTCTGGATTTCAGCATAATGGCATGTTAACTAAATTTGTATCGAATAATTGAGTTTATTAAGTTCACAGATGGAAGTGAAATGACAAGCGTTCAATGTGCTTGATACCAATAATGTAATGCAAACAAGACCCAAATTTTCCTCTTCCTAGGAACATGTACAAAATCCAGACACTGAGCAACTTTGTAGAGTTTCGAATCCACAATATACTCGCCTGATAAATAAACTATAAGAGATATTAAAATGTACCTCTTTTCCACATCTTTTATAAAAGGTTTGTTAAAGAGGAGTTTAATATACTTGTTTATTTATTGACTTAGACATGATTTAAAATGTTCACGGGCGTGTCTTAACCCACTGCCTGCCATGGGCGTCATTTAGGGATCCGTAAGAAGAAGTCTCAATGCTACTTTTATGTACAAAGTTTACTCACTGTTTCTACATTTCAAATGTGTCTTTAATGATATATTTTATATAAAGTTTGTCATTAGCTTTAGCAAATTCTAGAAGACATTTTATGTTATAACTTACAATATCTGGACTGTGGGGGAGCTGCAGTGCTCCATTTTTACCACTGTCGTATTCATAATGTTAAGGCATTTGACGATGGAATTACCAAATGACCAACAGCCGTCAATCGCTCATAAACCGCCAAAAGCTGTTTGTTCCCTATCTTGTTGAAGGTATGCGATTTCGGAGTGTTGATCCATCAGTATGTGCAAATTCTTTAACTTCAAGAATTGAGTTGAGAATACAGAGCTCAGATAAAAATTATTCTCAATCAAGAGGAAATGTAGTGAGCTTGAGTTTAAATGTTAAAGTAAAACGTTAGTTTTTGTCTTGTGGAATACTTGGCGTTGCACTCCCTTAGTTTGTAAGCTGCAGTTTCTTGCCAAATGTTCGTTTCTAGATAGTGATGATTGCTCGGTAGGGAAATAACTGTGTTATACATTTTTTGTGTTCATTTCTTCTCACATTCATGGTCTCATTCATGACGACTGCAGCACCTACACTGACCTAACAGCTGGGACTTGACATACTTCTGGGTTTCTCTGAACTCTGCAACCAGAGTTGAGTTGAGATGAGGTCAGTGCGTGAAAGTTCAGTTGAGATGAGGTCAGTGCGTGAGAGTTGAGTTGTGATGAGTTCAGTGCGTGAGAGTTGAGTTGAGATGAGGTCAGTGCGTGAGAGTTGAGTTGAGATGAGGTCAGTGCGTGAGAGTTGAGTTGAGATGAGGTCAGTTCATGAGAGTTGAGTTGAGATGAGGTCAGTGCGTGAGAGTTGAGTTGAGATGAGGTCAGTGCGTGAGAGTTGAGTTGTGATGAGTTCAGTGTGTGATCCTCCACGTGCCCTGGCAACCAACGTTAAATCTATCTTTTTTTGTTGTGCATAATTGCAATTAGATCAGTAATTGGTGTAATTTTTCGAGCTTTTTGTGTTGATAAATTTGAAAAATTACATGTCGTTCACTCCCCGTTGTGGTTCACATATTCGAAGACAAGCACTAGTTATACATTGCTTTTTGTTTTTTGAAAACGTTTAATTTACTATCACAAGCACTAGTTATACATTGCTTTTTGTTTTTTGAAAACGTTTAATTTACTATCACAAGCACTAGTTATACATTGCTTTTTGCTTTTTGAAAATGGTGTTTAACTTACTATCTGTATGATTCATTGACATTCCATTCTATACACGCCCACATTAGATATTATAGTTTCAAAAAACTAAGATATTTATATGATAGTTGCAATTGAATATAAAGTGACTCTGTAACTTTGCAATTTAGGTGTACGGTTCATTATGCGAGAACCTGGCAGGAAATCTTGTACCTAAAAATGATTTATTTCCAATCTTACTGAAATAAGATAATTCTAAAAAATAAAAATAATTTGTAAAATGACTGCTGAATTAATTGTCGTTATAAGTTTTTGTTGAGTAAAATTTTTTTTATCATTTCCATTTTTCTTGACCTTGCTTGCCTCCGTTCAGAAGCGTTCGTCAAATTGCGCATAATTTCCAGAACAGTTCACAGATGAAGCAAACATGCACACAGTATTTTTGTTTTAATTCCTAAGAAACCTGACAACGACAAAAAAAAACATGAATACATTTTTTTGCAGTTGATAGCTTTAGTAGAGGACTTAAATTGAAAGTTCATGCCATTTTTTTCAATTGTCGTGCTAATTGTCAGGAGATCTTGCAGATATTATCACTGCAGACATCTGTCCACTGAAAATTCTCTGTGAAGATGTCGATTTAAATGCATATGAATAATATGTTATATGTTTTAATGTAAGGCGGGATAAAATTTCATTACCACAGGTAAGAATGCTCTCAAAAGTTCTTAAGGAAGCACCAGTACCGATTGGCAGAGCCTGGAAGCAAGCCTTTGATGAGGCCGTAAATTGCAAATTATTATTACCTCGTTTCTCGTCCAGGTTAGAACTAGTTAATTGGCAGAAGTAGAATCCCGTCTTCAATCAGACGTGTGTCTGGATGGAAGCCGCTTACAGATCGAGACTGCATGATCTAGAGCTTTTACGTCTTTCCTAATTATAGTAAGTCCATACAAGCGAGCAGAATTGTTGTTTCTTTTTTGAATTTTCTAAAATATTTTCAGTTTCCTCTAGGCTACGACATCATGGACCCTCATGGCACTGAGGTTGGAGTCTCAGAAGCAAAACTGACTCACCCTAACACTTGTTTTCTAGAATAGAATAGAATGAGGCTATAGGAACGAACCTTCTGGCCCATTCTTGGGTCGGATAATTACTTCGATAATTATTCGGTTGTTTACCCAAGTCCCATGCCGTATTTCTAGCCGCGTCAACCATGTTGGCAGCGGGATTCGAACCCGGGTCTTCCCGCTCGAAAGCAGATTCGCTCACCAGTCGACCAAGCTAACTGTCTCATAGTTACTCCTAAATCTGAAGAGGAGCACTCATTTCAACCATTGTATTTTTTGTTATTTGGGTTAGGGTACTGGTCACGTAGAGGGTTTTATTAATTTGATAATTATGTGGTTATATTGAATAAAATTAAATTTTGTATGTATCACATGAGTTTATCTTAGAATTTAAAAGTGTTTACTTCCCTACGGTCGAATTAGCGGTGGTTATCATTTTGAAAACAACCCATAAATTTTAATAAATTTATGTAACCACGTAAAGTTCCACGAGCTTTAAAACAAGCCTTAATAATAAAGCCGATGCCCTACAACAGAAGATGGAGCCGAGCATTTATGGAACTTAGAATATTCCATTAAAATGTATCTAATTCAATAGGAAATTGTAACCACATCTTTTCTCTCGTTTGATTACACTAACACTTTATTACAAAAATGCCCTGGTAACAGATTCATTTTCAATACAATGCCCTTGAATAATTTACCTTCAATACCCAAAAGAACTCTTTGTTTTTATATCGCACACTGAATAAGATGAACAGGTAAACACATATGAAGAGTTCGAAATTTAATCTCAAATGTTTTTATGTAAAGAACTGAAATTTTTCCATCAACCTATTGTACTTTTAAAATAGTCATTGTGAATCAAAGAGTTCAGTCACACAAGCTCAATAATTATTCAGACCGTTTCAGTAAAGATAGAAAGCTCTCTGACTCATTTTTTGAGTGCTTTTCTGCTTTTAAACTGAATTTACTCTCAGGATAGTCAGGAAATTTGCCTTGCTAAATTTGCTAAATTTGTTGATAAAATCTGCTGTTTTATTACTCTACGGATAAAACACCAAATATTTCAATTACTCACACGGCAATGACAACATGCTTTTGTAATAAAACAACAAAACAAAAAACAAAAACGTATATTTACGTATAAAAACGTATAATAAATTTGTCCTGTTCTTGATGATTCTTGCTAATTAATTCTTGGGCAAGTAAGATGAATTGACGGGCTCTCATAATTTTGTAAGCATTCTTAAAGCTAAGTCTGAGTGTTGGTTTTGTGAAACAGTGTGTTTGGCTTTGTAATGATCAATTAACATCATAGAACTGGAGCTCGGTGGAAAAGAAATTCAAAAATGAAGTATAGAAAGAAAATAAAGTACTAGCATCAAGAACGGCCGTAATATAGTACTAGGTCTTCACTACACGAAACATGCACTGCAAAAACTTCTCTTTTCTACGTGATCGCTGCTCCGAGAACACGACTGGTAATTTAAGTCTCTGTAATATCACGCTGGTATTTAGGCCCCGGTAATTTACGCAGCAGCAATTTGGACTTCAGTAATTTAGAGCCATGTTATTTGTTTCTAGGTAAGCTGACTTCGTGCGGTCGCCTCTACCTCCAATAGCGCCGTCGACCCCTAAACAGCAACAATTTTATCTCTAATAGCGGACTAGACCTATAGAAACAGCAATTTTATACCTATTAGTGAACTCAACCTCTAAACTGCAAGAATTTTACCTTCAATAGTGGACTCAATCTCTAAACAGCAGCACTTTTACCTTCAATAGTGAACTGAACCTATAAAAGTAGCAACTTTATATCTAATAGTGGATTCGACCTGATTACAGTAACATAAACTAAGTTATTTCGTGTAGAAATATCTGCTGTAATTTCACACGATTTACCCAAACCAATAATGAAAAATTTAGATAAGAGTAAGTGCAAAGTGGTAAGAACTTCCAATATACACAAAAATCATGAATTTCAAAAGTAACATGATAACTTGTACCTTTTCTAAAACTTTAATTCATCTGAATTTGATTCGGGTGCTAATCATAATATTTTCCTTTTATATTGTCCCTACTAATCATGGAGTCTCTGATGATATACTAACGAATAATAGACCAGTTATAAAGCACAAAGTCATAATAGATTTTAAACTAATGCACCTTCTGATAATGTATTCACTAATAACAGACTTATTGATGATGGATATTCTTATAATGTATTCACTGATAGCACATCCTGTGATAATATTTTTCTTGATAGCACATCCTGTGATAATATTTTCACTGATAGCACATCCTGTGATAATATTTTCCCTGATAGCACATCCTGTGATAATATTTTCCCTGATAGCACATCCTGTGATAATATTTTCACTGATAGCATATCCTGTGATAATATTTTCACTGATAGCACATCCTGTGATAATATTTTCCCTGACAGCACATCCTGTGATAATATTTTCCCTGATAGCACATCCTGTGATAATATTTTCCCTGATAGTACATCCTGTGATAATATTTTCCCTGATAGCACATCCTGTGATAATATTTTCCCTGATAGCACATCCTGTGATAATATTTTCACTGATAGCATATCCTGTGATAATATTTTCCCTGATAGTACATCCTGTGATAATATTTTCACTGATAGTACATCCCGCGCAAATGTTTTCGCTAATAGTACATATTGTGTTAGTGCTTTCACTGATAGTACATCCTGTGATAGTATTTTTATTGATAGTCTATTCTGTAATAATGTACTTATTGATAATTAATAGAACTATTCTATGACAAACCTTCTTATGATGTATCTTCTGATAACTGACACTGATAATACACATTGAAATAGTGTTCAGGCATTCACTGGTTGAGCATCCTGTGGTAATATTCCCATTGAAAACAAACTGGATAATCATGAAGATTCTAGATTTCATTCTGAGACATCCTCATACATTATTCAATAAAAAACATTATGATCTTGTTTCAACTTCTGCCCCCATTTCATAGAGCGATGCCCGTAAAAAATGTAGTATGACAATTGAGTTTCTGAGGAGGAAGATTTTCTGAGTTGTACGAAATTTCTCAAGATCTCGTCCATCTTCAAGTTTCTACCACATTTCTTATTACAAAAAAGTACATAATGCCAAGCTTGAAACCACCATTCATGATAATAAAAAATTCCCTTTAGATAACATCATTTGGTTGATAAAATTGTGAAGAAGAAAGAATTTTCTGTGACAACGGGATTTTCTTGAAAAATTTCTGTTATAAACTCGAATAAGAACGACACGCTACCTCCAGTGTTGGCATCGCCTGCCAGTGAAGCATAACCAGCGTAACTTTGAAGCTGAGGCAAAGTTGAAACCCACTTACATGTCCCTAAGTTGCTGGCCAGATGGTCATTACAAGACACGATAACTGGTGTACATTAATAGCCTATTTTTGTGCCCGTTTCTCTGTAATTATGCAGCTCATCCTGCGCTCTGGAGAGCTGACTGGCAGTTCTGCCATCCATAAGACAAATTGGTTGAACAAGAAAGCTGGTTCTCTTAGCGATAATTTTTGCGATTAAATAAGTCTTCTAGTCTCATCTTTACTCCCAGTTTTGCCAGGTAGGTGAGTGAATATTTGTACGATCACATATTATATTTATAAGTGAGATTATCACAATTCATCTGGTACTAATTAAATGACTCTACGCAAAGACAATCTTTTCCATACGTCTAGCTGACTGTGCTCCGAAGCGGAATAATAGGAAACTTGTAACATGCCTCTTCTAAAATATCGCTTCAAAAAACATCTTTTCAAATGATTTTTAGTTCTTAGGTGCAGTGTGAGACCGGAGTTTAGGTCCCCGTGCACTTCATGCTCGCCCTCAGTAAACTCAAAAGAAACTCGAGTCCGAGGACTGTGTTTCTGAGGTCGTTCTGGCAACGTGAAAATATCTTATTGGTCTGCGCACTCTCTGAAATACGAGCTTTCCGAAAATTATAGTTATTGGGGAGTCTAGTTTTTATTTCTAGTGCTGAATTTCTTGCAGACTTCATTATGGTTTGCACCTTGCATTTGAAGCTCCTTCTGAAAATAAAGAAATGTTTCTAAGACTAAGAAAATTGAAAACAGTCGTTTTAAGCAGAAAAAATGTCATGAAAAGTTCTATAGAGACGTTTATAAAATAAGAAAGTTTTTAATGAAAAAAATTGATTAGGATATCTTTTATTTCCATTATGTTTGTTAGGACAACTAAACATAGAGTATTTACTCCCATTTATATAAGACTTGTAGACCCACACGTGAAAAAAATTACGTGCTTTCTACTAAATGCTTTCGTTTGATTTGCCAGTGGACGCGGGCTTTGCGAAAGAGTTTCCACATTGAAGGATGGGCCTTTGGTATCCACAATACAATGCTAACAATACATGTATACCCTACCGAATTTCCTCCTATCTATTATAAACTAGTAGACACACGTGAAAATTCACGTGTTTTTTACTGAATGTTTTCGTTTGATCTGCCAGTGGACGTGGGCTTTGCGAAGGAGTCTCCATATTTATGGATGTGCCTTTGGTATCCACAGTACAATGTTTACAATACAGGTACATATATGACCGATCGAATTTCCTCCTATCTTAATCCCTAAGATCGTGACAGAGAGACGGACCAAGCAAACAAGCAGCAAACTGTGTATTAATATATAGTGGAATTAAAGAAATTAATAGTATGAGGAGGTCTTCAGAGAGCAGAGGTCATTCTGGATAGTATTTCCATAATTAGCAAAATCCTATACGTACTGGTCTCTGTTGAAGAACAAAACTTGTAAAACGGGAGAAATAAAACAGAAATTCAGAATAAATGTTTTGCCATTACGTAATTATTTACAAAAGATTTGTAAAATGAAATTTTTACAAAGTATAAAAAAGAAAAATTTCCAAACATAAATTAGGTGAATCTAAAAAGGGAACCAAACCAAAATATACGAGTCTCCGCTGTCTTTGTTCCACGACCTTGATTCCAAATTAGTCATAAATTCTGTCTGTACTCAGACACACATGCTGACTCAGTCACAGCAGTATGCCGTTAAACTCGCATATTATAAAAAACAAATAAAACTTTCTCCCCTAAAATATTTGTGGGCTTCATTTGAAAGTGAACTCGAAAGCTATTTTGTAAATTTGTGGTCAGGAAAAATGTTTCAACGACTAAAAATTTAAATGAAGATGATAACATCGGTAAAAATGACGGTTAGTAGAAGGTAGGAAAAAATGCCCCATAGGAATGTTAACGCACTGGTTATTTAGCATGAAACTAAATCGACTTAAATGTTAATTTGCGATGAAAGTATTTATGAAAGACTTCTTGGACCAAGTTTTTTATCAATAATATTATAGATAGAACAACGTGATCGATATTATGTACATTTCTACCAGTTTTTGTAAGCATTGACAATGAAAACTAATACATTAAAATTGGTAGCACTTGCTTTTCACGGGGTTATGAACCAATAAATCAATCACAAGGGCCAAAAAGTTCGGTAAATCACTGTCTCGCTCCCAATTACCATCGGTAAGATCATTATGAAGCTACATGCAACCAGGACACATTATATAAAACGAAGCACCTCATCCAAAATTGTAGCACTCAATCCTGATGTATTTTGCTTTGTACTAGTTCTGCTGAGTGACGTTATGGGCAGTAAACACTTCTGCTTTAAAGCTGCTGCTTCGCTGAGGTCGGTAAGCTGTTCTTCAACAAACTACAAGGATATCAGGTCCAAAGTCAACCTTGAATTGAGTTGAAAAAATATTTTATGATGAAGCTTCCGGCACGTCTGCTAGAATTTTGGTACAATTATTTTAAGGTGCACAAGTTAGATGAATTACTTAAAAATTATGCGTTGCTCTTTTTCTGTGGTCCCAAAAGTTTTGTAAGGGATTAAATGACTTTATAAGCATATTGGATAGTTCATTTACACAAAATTACTTTCAAAGTACTCTCAGATTTTTGAATAATTTAGAATGAGTTAATCTAGTCTTGGAGTTTTATGACGCGTGCATCACATACAGGGCAACACAAGATGAATAATGACCACAGTGCAGATCTGTAAATTACGATATGAAGTGATATCAAACAGAGACAAGTCACTAGATATCTAACAAGCATGAAGACTGAACACTGTTTCCATGAGGGCATTTGCCCTCAATAACCTAGAGTTGTGATTTTTAAGTTCCGGTGATTTACACTGAGAACCCCGACCGCCCAAGGCGATGGTTCTCAAAATAAAATGTATTAGAGATCTGCAATTCAATGACAACTGACTTTGTTTTTTAAACTTGGGATGTATGAAGAGTACAGGCGCTTGGGGCCGAGCAAATACACGATCTACGGATTTACCTGATACATTCCTTAAGCAAACCTTCAGTACTACGCGATATTGCTAACACAAAACATAATTTCATTTAATCAAGGCACTTTAATCATATTTTATGAGTGTACGAAATTCTCTGATGGTTTTACGTCGTTTTTTCGTAATTTCTATTACAACTCATAAAATCGCATATACAGTAATGGCACATATGTGCAAATCTAATTTTAGGAAGTAAAACACTTTGGCATAACTGACACTGAGTTTCAGAATAAATGTCCGTCCCACAACACCTCATGAACAGTTATATCAAATTTTAGAATCGTTATTCATTCAAAAAAAATTCTTCCTTTACTCTTTTCCTCTCTCAACCCACCATCTATGAAATTCCAATTTAGGTTTGAATTTTTCGATTTCGGTTTGGGACTCTCACTGCAACGCATACGAAATAAACAACAGATTTCAATGATCGTACATGTTTTTGCAAGCTACTCATCAGCAAGTGGCACGATGCCAATCATCATCACGCAAAATATAAATACGCTGTGTATAGGGTAATACTTATAGGAATGGGAAAATTTCACTACACAATTTTTTATTTTTCCAGTATCATCTTCTTTGGAACATGGAATGCAAAATGAGACTGAAAATTGCATGAAATCGCTACCATTTTCTGTAATTCGCACAGCCCTCAATTACTGAAGACAACCCAACGAGGACTCAGGTTCTTGAGACAAATATAAATATCTCCCTCCATTTTCACAAAAAAGGCACGATGCAAAAAATTAAGTAGTAGAAAGGTTTGAATTCCTATATCATTATCATTAAGATGCCAGCAAATTATCAAGGTCCATTTAGCGGTAGCTGTATGCATATTTTATTCTCTAAACATTCAGTTAATATGTGCAATGTTGTTGTTCTGTTGTTCTATTCAGAAACTTCACACGCTTCTCAATATTCCGTGTAATTTTCACAAAAAAATATTCCTAATGAGGATAAATATGAGGACAAACCTGTTATGAAAATTTCATTTTAAAATAATTTATTCAATAAAAGATTTCTGAATTTTCGCGCTTACTATTCATTGCAACTCTTAGTGCTTTTGTCACATTCCCAGACCTAATACAAGTATTTAAATACTTTCATTCACCTCCAATTAAGACTTCATAGCATTCGAACACGAGAATAGTTTTATGTTGATGTGTTAACGAACGTGCAGGTACGTTTACTTCTGCTCTTACACAATCAACTCAGCTTCGAGTGAAAATTAATTTCTTCCATTTACTACTCGTGTTTCAAACTACAGTAGTCTTCAGACGCAGTTATTTGATCGTTACAATTCACAGCAAACACCTTAACAATTGAGTAATAATATTCAGTGTTGCACCGAAATGATTTAAAGTGCATTAAACGAAAGTTTCAAAATATTTAAAGTATTTTTATATTAGTAGATATTGAAATACAGTGAGCCTACAATTAAATTGAATGGATAATGTACATACGTGTGCTAGTGAACCATTTAGCAATTTATTATTGGATTGTGGCTACGAATTTAATTTTTCCTCTCGAAGAGTCTGAGGACGAGAGAAAAGAATTATAACTGTATTGAAGCAGGGGTAAACCAGTTACAATTGCTTGACTTGTAGAGTTAGTTTCACTCGTAACTGAAATAAAAGTGCATCGCCGTGTGTTAGAATGGTTTTTTAGACTTTTTTGTCAATTATATGAAGCATCTTTAGCTATCCTCTGAATGCAAAAAAACTGACAGCGTCATTTTTTCCCCAATCTCTATTACTCAAATTCATGTAATCATTATAAAAATTAAGCCTTTTTTATTGTTTGAAACTAATGATGATATCCTTGCTTCATGTTACAATGAATAAACTAGCAACAAAACCGCCATTAAAGTCATTTACATGTGTATTTGACATTTAGGGCAAATTTTCAACCACTCTTGCAGCACCTCTACAAAAGGTCGGCATTAAAACTTTGCCAACATAACACTGGCACGAAAGACCACTCGAATGAATCTTTACCGCCAACGAAAAATGCCGGAACCCATTAGCGGACTGCCTCGTCTTGTTTTGCGAGCTGCAGAACAGAGAATCAAAGAAAAGATGCACGAGCGTTGGGTGTGAGGAAAGCATACACACGTAAAACTGTTCGTTTATCGGATCAAGAAACGTTTGCACAGGGGCTCGGTCATGAATAGGTAAAAGTACATTAGCACCTAGCTGGTGCAGTAATAGCAATGTGTGCAAACACAGCTTGCTCATCAAATAAAAATACGTTTACACGGGAGCTTGGCAGTAAAATGGGATAAATGTATTCGCATTACTCTAAAGGGAATTTAGAACAAGCAAAACAAGGTTCAATTATCGGATCATGAAAATGTACCTCCTGGAATTACCGTACGAGGAGTAGTCGTGCTACCACCGAACACATTAAAAGTGACTGCAAATCCTAACTTGGATCACTAACGCTGAACTCGAACAGCATCAGCAAAGTAAGGAAACGCTTGCATTTGTTTGGGTATTACCCGCTGAGATGATGCTGCGTGATCTGCACTAAAATACTGAAGGAAGTAAAAACGTGCTCGCACACGCGGCGATTATTCAAGGCTGGTGGGGAAGGTGACATTCCAAGTCAGGAGGTACCTATAACCTAATTAGTGTTGCCGTGGTTTAGTCGGAAGTTGAACAAAAAGAAATTACCAACTCAATCACTTGACGTCTTGGTAGTTTTGAATCCAGTTTTGTGAACACCAGAAATATTATTTTAAACTTCCTTGAAAATTTTACCTTCTTACTGGGCTCTTAAAAACTCAGAAAATATTCCCATGCTACTATAATATTGAAAAAAGGATTAACCAAAAGTAGATTATCTTTTTTATATAGATTAGTATATTAACTATTAACGTCACTGGAGATGTTAATGGCCTTCTCGTCCTCATGTTCTGCGTCAAATAATATCCCTTTTTTCCTAATAGGCTTCTCTTGCTCGCATTCATTTATTTTTTATTCCCTATTCACGATTATTTATCATGCTGATATTTTTCTCTCAGAAATTTCCTTTTCTTCCATTTGTATTTTTTACTAATACCCCATTCTTCCCTCTGTACTTCCTTCACCAACGTCTTTCTCAATTCAATATCCGCCAGACCCAATACAGATTAAAATATAGAGAGAAATGTAGTTCAACAGACACATTCTTCACCCGAATATACTAAAGTACATCACGCGGAAATACTGTTTCAGATCGTTCTTTTACATAGTGACCAATATTTTTTTCTGAATAAAATTTTTTACGTATCATCACCATTCCTTCGAGCATTGCATGTGTCTGTGTTGTTCCATGAACGCATCGAGTTATTTCTTGTGCCGTTTTTCCCATACTACACGAATCACTCTTGAGCAACAAGTTAACTTCTCATAAATTCGTTTGTTTCTTAAACTTAGGAGTATATGCGTAGAATTTAGTTTCTTCATAGAATTGAGTTACACTGGTCATTCTTCCTTTCCTGCGTTAAATATCCAGTACAAAAATTTAACGAAAACTTTTAATTGAAAATGGAACTAAGAATTCATCACAAATGCTTACTAATAAGTCCTAACAAAGAGTCTGCAATGCTTCCCTCAGAGCGTCCTGCTCGACCATTTGAAGTTTTATGGCAGCGGTAATCCATGCGTCTTTCGCAGTCTCGCTGACGGGAGAAACTGTTCAAGTCATTCTACAACGCTGCTAAAAACACCATGAATCAGGTTCTATTCATTCTACGACGCTGTTAAAAACACGATGAATCAGATTCTATTCATTCTATATTGCTGCCAAAAACACCATGACTCAGGTACTATTCATTCTACAGCGCTGCCGAAAACACGATGAATCAGATTCTACTCATTCTACAACGCTGCTAAAAACACGATGAATCAGATTTTATTCCTTCTACATCGATGTTAACATTTATTATTCTACAACGCTGCTAAAAACATGATGAATCAGATTTAGCTTACATGCTTCTCATGGTTGTAAATGCTGCTCATGGAAGTTTTTTGAAAAAAATCAAGCAAAGAATAAGCAAAAATGTCACTTTCTCATTGAAAGACATAATTTTGTATCTCCATCGCTTGTCTGGTCGCAATAACATCGAATACAAATTAACCCATAAATGGGTGAAAATAAACATGAAATAAAACCCATGTTTTTGATTCAAGCTCTGTGTACATCATGTTCCAACAAATGAGTAACTTGAGAGCTCCAAACACGTGTGTCCTGTAACGATTCATTGTTACTCACTCATCATTCCAGGAAATATGAATTTGAGCATTGGGTGGCTTTCAAAGTAACTCTAATGATCCACATCTCTACTGACGAAGCTCATCTACAAGTCCCCTTAAAATCCACTCCTACAAATGATGTAACTTGAGTTGTGACTTTCTGCGAAGACAGTGCAAAAGTTTACACTTGGGCACAAAAGCCTATGAAACAACTACACGTATTGAGGCTCTTGCAAATAATATGACGTAAACGAATTTTTCCACACATACTGAAATTATTTGATATTATCCATATCCATTATAATGAGTCGTGTTATTCTTTCTTATATATAATAGAATAGAATATGGTCCCAGGAACAAGTATGTTGGTACATCCTTGGGCTGCTACCCAAGTCCCATGCCGTTTAAGGTTAAGGTATCAATCACGCACACGCACCGCAACCACACATAGCCGCCATCAGTAAAGAAGAATAGGTGGAACTAGGGTTGCAGTCACATTCTCAGACATCAGTTTTTACTTGATAATTCCCTGACTCACATAACACAATTCCTGAACTCATGCAGGTCAGGCGCACTTCAGGCCCACCTGGAGTTGTGGCTGCCAATTCTCAGGTCAAATGAGAGCACTTTACTGCACAAGATATGCAAATGCAAACACTTGACAACCAGCAGAGCCTGATTTAATAGCCATCATTGAGCTCTGTAAATATTTTGCTCACAAATTGCACCGCACAAGTACATTTTTGACGAAAGGAAATGGAGATTAATATTATAGGAAGAGTTTTAATTGAAAACTCATGCGTAACGGCTTAAGTCCCGGCAGAGTAATTATAAACTCACAAAAAGAATCTCAGAGGTAAAGACAAAAAAAGGCTGCTAGACGAATATTTGCTCTCTGATGATGAGTTTGAGGCTATGCAAGTTAAAAATTAAAATATACTTGGAAGATTCACATATGACATTTATGGTATTGGCGTACATTATATTATTATATATGCTGCAAGTTCAATGATATACTTTTCTTGCAATGGCTGCATGAACTACCATTAATGTGATTTTCTAGTACCACCAACAGTTTAGAATCATAATTAGTTTATACATATACAGGGTACGACAACATAACTTCCTTTTTTCAAAATTTTGGAAAAGCAAAAAAGAAAGTGATGTTGCTGCCCCCTGTATAAGTTCACTATGTATCAAAGGAGACTGTCTGTACTTGAAAACAAGGTAGCTAATTCGCTGAATTTGGAAAACAAGGAATTATTGTTTCTCTAGCAGTGTGAGTTGTGGCGCCATCTTGTTGATACCAAATGTTTCTCAGATGTCTTGCTTCAAGTTGAGGTTCAAGGAAAGTACTGATCAAGCAGATGTTGTCACAAGTCACACTGCGAGATAAACAATAATTTTTTAAAATCGCTTGTTTCCGCCAAAATTGATCTCTCGGCATGGCGATCGATGTTAACTGGCCGCCTAGATCCTCAGATCTAACCATACCCGACTTTTATCTATGGGGATACCTTAAGGGAAAAGTTTACATCAATAAACTTACCACAATCGCTCAATTAACACGTTGACTCCGAAGTGGTACGTATGTGTACCACTTAGGTTAGGTTCTGTAATTTTTTCAGGTCCTTTTAGTGACTATGCGTACAAAGTGAAGTTTTACACCAATCAGGCAATCGGAGGCAACGTGTTAAAGAGAAACATCCAAGAGGAACTCAGGTAAATTAACGGCCACACATTAACGAAGGTTACAGAAAATTTTAAAAAAAGGTTAGAAATGTGTTCTTGCGAAAACGGGCGTCACTTAACAGAGATTATTTTCCACACTTGAGTATTATTTTTAGCTAAATTCACAAATCTAATAAATGTTTTGACATAAAGTTTTATGTTCTATCCCAAATAGTTTTGGAGTTATAAAAGTTCTTTAATGGGGCATCTTTTCTGGCCCCCCATGTATAAAATCACCTGTAATTAAATTTTTATTTTGTCATAATATTTCATTATTCCTTCTTTTTGTCTTCACTTTCCTTCCATCCAGGCCTGTACGGGCGTAATGCAGCTCTCATGAAGAAGCCTACGTGTGAACATCATAACTTCATGTGATGTTTGTAGAAAAAACAACTTTTACTCCACAGCGTCTATCTACTTCATCACATTTTCCCATGGCCAACCTATCTCTTCCACTTCAGTAATTTTATTTTTTGTACTTCAATTCACCTGTGCAAGCGTCGAAAATGTGACGATGAACTGAAAAAATACATAAAAAATTATAGTGTCAGTTACTTGTGCTATCAAACACCAGAACCTTGGATCTTAAATACTTCTAGCTCCGAATTATATTTTTCTGTTATTTGCAAAAATAGTCAAGGAAAATTTGTAAAGATTCTCATAGCTTTTTGCGAGCAGTTTGAAAGAATTTAAAATTATTAAATAATTAACACTAACGGAAATATAAAATAATACATTATGGCCTTCTTGTAAATTTTCAGTGTATAGCAAAAAATATTCATATTATTATTATGGAATTTTACTGATATTATTTAATATTAAAGTCAGAATCAGCAACTCCACGGACGAAAAACTGTTCTAATTTAATTACAAGAGTTTCATGCGTACGTTGCGAGATTAACTAATCTATCACAAAATTGAACTTCATTAAAATGTATACCTCATACATTCTAATGCAAGGGCTGCAAAATCCAGGGTGTTTTGTGAGGACATAACCTGCTTGTTGGAAATTTCAATTGTTACTCTGCAGTTATTTGCAGCATAAAGCTGAGCTGAATTCCACTGACAACAACAGAATACAATGAAGGCAAATGGATCATTTTGTTGTCATGCAGGTCATTATTCTGAGCGTAGTGAAGAAACGAATGAGACGCGGTTATATTTGGACTAAAAGAAAATACGAATCTTATTAGCCTAACGAACTCATTAAGGGAAATCCATGAGATTTCCGATAATCATTAGTTTGTTGCGTATTTCAACTGCATTGAAAAAATTATTCTCATTTAATGATTTCAATTTTTCTACAATTCATGCATCATCAATAATTTAACTGTGTATCACTACTATGATACAACACGATAGCTCAATCCACGCGTACAAATTGCGTCTGGTACCAAGTGCTGACGAGTCATTTTTCTGTAGAAGTTACATTTAAAAAAGGTAATTCTGGGGTCAAACTTCTGATGTGAAAAGTCGTCAAATTCTTCGCATTCAGACGTTGCCTTAAATAAAATTTTGTTGTTGTATCATCTTTTTAAGCGCATACCTATGATCAGAACTCTGCGCGATGAGCAGGGGACTGTAGTGACACTATGACACTTGACTTAGACTCAGAAGCATGATACAGACTCGGAGTTGTGACTCAGACTCGGAGTCATAACTCAGACTCGGAGTTGTGACTCAGACTCGGAGTTGTGACACAGTCTTGGCTATTGAACATCGGCACTCGAACCATGAGTTACTTTGTATGAACTTCTAAGGCTATTTAAGTTTGCAATTTAAAAATAACATTCTCAGTTAAACTTATATATCACTGAATGTCATAAAAATTGTTGGTACCTTTTCATTAGAACAACTGTAAACCTACAGTCTGATACTCTGGCCTTCTTTCAATTCTTCATTGCTGTCATAACAATATCAAGCGCCAAGCTGACTTTCTTTACATCTGTGAGCGCGCTTAGCGCTTTATATCAATTTTTTAGTTTATTTATACAATCTAAAGGAAAGTTTCCACTAAATTATTGTTGTTTGACTGAGTTCTGACAACTCCCTTACTCAACTAAAACAGAGCCTAAAATTTAATTGCATCCAGCATTCTATGTGTTCTACTGTTACAAAACAGACCCAATACCCAAAGTGTATGAATAATATTACATATTTGTTAAGAGACTTTTCAAGCCAAGAGTACCATGCAAGTGCTTTAGTACCTTAGCCTGCTCATGGGCAGTGAAATATGCGAGCCAAGGATAAAATAAAACAAAATCTTTTAACAAAGTCACGTGTCGTTGTATCTTGCCTTCGCTTTTCCCGAGTGTGGATCCGGTGTGCTGCCTGCCAAGGTCTCTTCTAAGAAATTCAGCCCCTTCAAAAATGCCGTAGAGCATTTTTTAGCGAGGTTGATGCTGATTAATGCGATCGACGAGTTCATTAATTAGTGTCGATGTAGTTTTTATTTCTCGCTCATTTTCTAACGCTCAACCAACAAAATTCACAAGGTCATTCGCTTCACTTAGCAAGATACATCACTTGTTTTACTTGATACGAAATCAAATAGTTAGAGGCTCATTTATTTACCGGATTTTTCGACGAAGAGATTTCTGTATTTTACAGCTTAGATTCAGCATTTAAATTCAATTGTGAGAAGCAAAAAACTAGCTGCTACTTTAGCAATTCAAGCAGACGATTTCATTGTATACAAGTAACTTCAGAGATAAGAAGCAAGTTCAAGTACGCACAAACTCAACTTCATTCACAACCGTCTTCTGAGCGTCAGCTTAATCTGTTTTTCAAGGTGCTAGCGCCATTACCTCCCTTATCACCAACTTCCTAAGTTTAAAGGGTTTCCAGTGACGAAGGAGTCTAGTGTGCTCATGAAGCGAAAGATTCGCCAGGGGAAAACGTATATTCGACACAATGCTCTTCTCCTCTCCCTGAGGCCGTAATAAGTGTGTGCTGGACCTCATAAAATTAGGGATGACGATCCATGCTGACGTAGACTCAGGGACGACATTTCAGGGTGGCCGCACCAGGCCGCGTCTGGGCTGTGACGATCAGCAGAGGCTAGGACTTGAGGGAGAGACACGCTTCCTTACTTCGCTGCAAGCACGCAAGTAGTCATTGAGAGCAATGTATTGTTAACCTCACGAGGCAAAGGAAGAGGGAAATGAAAGAGGCTCTGGGTTTATGGTTCTAACTCAAGAACAACAGTATGAATTAGGGGGAATAGTTTTTTTTAATTTGTTTGGAAATGAGTTTAAAAGTCATTGAAGAAAATGTGTTTTTTGACGGTAAGAATGAGGTAATGTGGCATTTCACCGCATTTTGAAAAGGGGAAAACAATGTGATGAATGACTAATAGAATTGGGAAGGATAAGGGATATACTATTTATCTTATAAAGTATTCGGGGTGCAATGGCAATTTTTGTTCTTTTTATTCGTCTTTAAAAAATCATGTTTTCTTTGCTTTGGGTTCTAACTTTTCAGAGAAAATGAAAAGACCGTTCACAAATTGTTATTTAAAAGTAGGAATTTTATAAATTTTGCCACTTCTTGTGGCGGCTCCGAGTTATTTTTTCGTACACGTTGCTAAAGCTAGACTTGAACTCTGCATTGCATTACAGACCTTCATATTCCAATGATTATATTAGTTTCACCTTCACTCATCTTTCCTGGGAACTGCTTTGCGCTTTTGCAATCTAAGACATTACTATTAAAAGTATGCCAATTATTTTTCTGCTAAACAATGAGACGCTATTCGGAGCATGTTGTATAAAGTTCTCTTTATAGACGGTGAAAATATAATCCTATGAAGTTTTTCCATGCCATCTGATAAATAGAATTTTTGAAATGGTTAAAATTACTTTTTTTCCTTACCTGATATATTTTTTCTGATAATTGTTTTGCAATTTTCCAAGAATTGTTAGGCTACATCACTTGACGCTATAAATATAATTTGAAAAACAATTGTCTAGAAACTTTGTAAAAACTCAAAAACAGATGTTTCATGTTACATTAAACCTTATTCCACAGTTTCAAGATTATTTCAATTAAAGGGTATCCCATTATTTAATTTTGTCTCATGTACTCCTATTTGAACCATACTATTACTAGACTGACTTAGGTCTACTTTAAAAAATGCATGTAATCTGGTATTTAAAATTAACTTTGATTAAGTAAGTAAAAGAAATTGAGTTTAAGATAGCAGAGCACTTTCGTTATAAGTCACATGAACGTTTTTTTCATTGTTTGAACAAATAACTGCAAAAATTTCAACTCTGCCAGAGTGTTTGGTCGACACATTAATGACCAATCTATACTGATTAAAAGTTAAGATCATCTGATAACAGTTAAAATGAACTGTTCAACTGAGTAAGGGTTTAGCTGAATTTATTAAAGGCAAACTCAATTCATTAACAGTTAAGAATAGAATAGAATAGAATAGAATAAGGCAATAGGAACGAGCCGTTTGGCCCATTCTTGGTTCAATACCGAAGTCCCATGCCGTAAGAAGGATTGATTAACAGTTACCCTCGATTTATTAATGGTTAATATGAATTGATTAACGCTTAAGATTTCTCAAGGCAGATTATTACTAGCATGAGAGTTGCAAATGAACCTCAGAATAAATAACTCAGGTAACAAAGAAAGTATGAACTGTTGCTTTTGTTCAAGCTGTATTTATTACAGTAGTGCCTCGAACTGTCATTAAGGAATGCTACAATTAGCCATTATCTCTTTTTCTTTTAAATTTCACATTATCTCTTTTTCTTTCATTATTCATAATCTTTCGCTGCAACTGCCTATATGTTTGATGACTTGTAACCATCTCTATGATCACCTCTGCATTTGTTCACAGTAGACTTGTTTCACTATTGCAATGAATTGATTGAAAGAAGTTGTAGGAGGTAGCTTTCTTGTTTTGAAGTTGTAATTTCAATATGCGAGACGAGCCAAAAATTGATCGCCCCTAAAAAAACTCTACTACGAACAGTTGGAGGCAGTTGTCAAAACAAGTCGTGCTACTACTTCTAAGGAATTCACAGAATAAACTAATGTAACACATTCGTCTATCCAACAACAACTGAACAGCATCGAAAAAGTTTTAGAGCTCGTGAAGTTGGTCAGTACTAATTGCTCCTGGAAAATTAGCAACAGCGTGATACTTGTCGTTAGTTATTCATTTCACGACACCTTCAGGCACCATTTTTGGTAGGCCTGTCACTGGTGATGAGAAGTGGATTTTTTGACACGACTTTAAACACCATCGTTCTTAGACATGTCTTCGAATTAGACCTTTTCAGGAGCAGAGAGAGGGAGAAAAAAAATTGAAAAAGAATTGAATTTATATTTTGCAACACAATGAAGTAAATTATAATAATTGCAAGTGAGATCATGTTGCGAGTACAGTTGAACATTGAAGGAACTATCCTGTAAGAATTGTAAGAAAACATTCAACAGTACTGGTAATCTCTATTGCTATCTATCATACTTTGTCGTTAGAAAGCTGCTTTGGTCTGAACGCTGTCCTCATCCTAGAGCTCCTAGAATCCTAGGTTGGTTCCTTTATAATGCCACGGCACGGTCTCACACTGGTTGATTTACTAAAAATCTCTTGGACAAGCACAGACAAGCAATACTGTTTTTCATTGATTCTCAGTATTCTCTTGTCTTTAAATTGAAAGAACCATTTGTTAGCTAGCTCATGAGTAGAAAAAAAAAGTTAAAAGAGCATTGAATTTAAATTTTGCATCTTAATGAAGTAAATTTTACGATCGTAACAAACACGAGGTTTTTAACTATGAAATAAGATTCTAGAAAGCAATGAAAACACGTCAAGGAATAAATAATTTAGGATTCAACGAATTTATGATCATAAATATAAAACCTGCATTTGGACATTATTCTCAATCCAGCCTAATAGTGAATAGAAACTTGTTAGCCACTTCACTTACCTTAAAAGTGCAGCTTTACTGTTGATAACAGCCTACCGTTTTTTAGGCTGCAATTATTCAATTCATGATATATATCATTTCAATGGCTCTTCTGCTCTCAAACCCCATTTGAAAGCAAAAAAGACAAGCAGTATAAAAACTTACGCTGTTCTTTTATACTGCTTGATTTTTTATCCCTCTGCTCCGCATAATTTATTCTGGCAAATTTTAGAGGAGCCAAGCAGTAAAAAAATTACTTTTTTTAACAGAGGTAGCTGAACGCAATGCGATTGCTCACGCGATTCCTGCGTCCGCGATCCTAATTCAAGCTGCAAACAGGATCAGAGGTGTCACGGTGGCTGCGACGAAGACACTTGCTGGTTACAGCTGCAGACCCTGTGGAGTAGAATAGAATAGAATGAGGCTATAGGAACGAACCTTCGGGCCCATTCTTGGGTCGGATAATTACTTCGATAATTATTCGGTTGTTTACCCTAGTCCCATGCCGTATTTCTAGCCGCGTCAACCATGTCGGCAGCGGGATTCGAACCCGGGTCTTTCCGCTCGCAAACAGATTCGCTCACCAGTCGACCAAGCTGGTGAGTACATCTGTATGCGCGGATGTTTTTGTCTGAAAATTCTGCATAAGTGAATTTTTTTCTGAAAATTCAGTATGCGTGGATGTTTTTCTTAAATTCAGTGTGCGTGAATGTTTTTTTCTGAAAATTCTGTAAGTGTGATTTTTTTTAAATTCAGCAAGCGTGGAAGTTTTTTCTGAAAATTACGATCTAGGAATTCAAAAAAAAGTTGACTATGGGTATAAACAGTGGCAAAAAATAGTTCACAATGTTCTTCTTGTTGAGTTTTGTGCAGTTTATTAGGACGGCTTAACAAAGCAAATTTCCCATAACTATACGTCAATTTATTGCGAATGATTTCTCACGATTCTCTGCATGACGTATTCTGGGTTGAATGAAGAAACGTTCGAGTAAAACACACTGACAAATGAATGTAGAGCAGAGAGGTAGCTGTCACTTTAGGCCTAATGAAAGACCTTCAAGTTGAATGAGTCTTGCAGGGCCTGTAGAATGGGTAGTTCTGAATTCATTATAGATGCATTTGTATAAGTCAAAAGGTTATTTTCTCTAGCAATCTAATTAAATTTTTTTTTGAGGAATTTTGAATAGCCTTCATTACCAGCTTAAAATTCAAACGATAAGGGAAATCTCTCTCATCAACATAAAATAATACAAACGTGTAGTATATGTTAAAATTGAATGTTAATTTTCAGTTTCAAAAACCCTCTTTATTATAATAATGATAGTAATTACGGCCTCGAAGTGTTGTACAATATAATCACGAAAAAATTAGAGATATCTTTCACCTTATGCTTAGGTTTACTTTCATTTACCGTGTCAAACCCTTGTTAAGAAGCAATTTTTCCCGAGAAAGAAGTCAAACATTTACTGGCAGCTAAGAGTTTCTGTTAATATTGAAAGGAAAACATGATGTTCATTTTAGCGGCAATTCTGCATCGCAAAACTGGTAGCAGTATGCAAATACTTTCCTCCTCGCGTCCTCGATAAACTTTATTCTAGAGGTGCTCGCCGACTGCAAAAATCTTTTCTATTAAAACAATAATGGCTGCCTCACCCGGGACTATATTGGGGCCTGAACTCGGAAGGCTTCTCATCAACCTCGACTTAGTAAAACAACAAGTGGAAGCAAGGGTGTTGGCAGCCTTCCTTGTGACAAATAAAAGAATCCTTTTGTGTTTTTCCTCCATGTACAAACCATGTTTTTAGAGAAAATAATAACATTAAAAGCATTTGCACTGCAGGCCAGAACATGTTCAGTTGTAGTCATATGGTGTTAACGAACAAATTGAGTGTTTTAAAAACTGGATTCGTTTAACTAAAGAATAAATTGAATTGATCAAGACCAAACCTGAAACTAAAGCTTCCTGCAGGGAGTAACAATAGCAGCCATTCGACCTAGTTATGAAAAATATTCTAAGTGCAAAAAATAAAACAAGGACAATGTGTGAGACATAACATAACAGAACCCATAGAGTTTATGGTTTTCTTTTCGCAGTCAGATGTTATTCATTGCTTATAAATACAAGTAGCTCTAGAAAATAAATACGACTAGCATTGGAAAATAAATACGAGTAGCACTGAAAAACATCTGCTGAAAAATAGTCACTGAAGAGAATTTAAAAAAATTTGCTACGGAGCTCATTCTTCCACAGAGATGAGGTCAATACAGTAACTAACCAATGCCAGAGTTGGAATAGATGTCTCATTGGTTAGAAATGATGGGATCAGAATGGTGTCTGCAATGAAGCATAGGCATCCTCCTTGTTCTCGTGTGTACGAGAAAGAAAACCGTGGAAACATTCGTCTGACGTCTTAGAAATTCATTTTATGTCTGACTTAATATCATTCTGCTGACTGTTCTAAATGTGACACCTCTGACTGTTAAAAATGTGATACCTCTGACTGTTGGTTATATGTATGATAACACTTCTGAATGTTGAAAATGTGACACCTCTGACTGTTGAAAATGTGACACCCCTGACTGTTGAATACATGATATCTCTGACTGTTGAATATATGACACCTTATGTAGACTGTTGCATACATGACATCCCTGACTGTTGAATATATGACGCTTCTGATTGTTGAATGTATGACACTTATGATGGTGGGATACAGTACACCTCTGACTGTTGAATGTAAGATACCTCTGCATTTCAAGAGCCACCACTCTGCTATTTTTCTAACCTAAATGTATTAAATACCTGGTAGACCTGCTCCCTAAAATTAACTAATATGACTGAGATCCATAACTTCACAAATTGTGTTAATTAATTAATTAATTAATTCGTATTTCAATAATAATATCATTAATTTTAATCCAAGTTTTCAATGTGGAAAAAAGTAGGTCGCCTTACAAAAAATCTTAATTTCATTGTTTATCAAATACCCCTGCAGTGCAAGTTGACACCGCCATCCAGAATAAATTTCCTCGCTGAAAAAGGCTGGTAATGAAAAAATCCCGAACTTTTTAGCACTCTAACGCCTTTGTTATCCAAAATATCATACCTAAATTTCAACAATGCAAATTTTCTCGTCTTTCCTAAAGGGCGCAAAACTAAAAACAAATATAAATACACTATACAAGGTGTCCATGAGAAATATATACATCGGGATGGCGATTCCGATATTAAGGTTTTGAAATCAACTAAAATTGAAAATTTTACGTGATGTTACAAAACAAGGCCTAATTTTTTCCCTTATTAACCTTTTTTAACATGAAAATACCTTTGTAAAGGCGACGACATCTTCCCACTAAAAGAAAGAGGAGGCAAAAAATAAACTTATCTTTACAACGACATGAGGCAGTCCTAGAAAAAAGAAGAACATCTGAATTTTTTCTTGTTAACATAACTGATTTTTCCCTACTGTGAAATAAAGTATTTGGTATATCATGCAATTTTATTAATTATATATTATTCATGTTTGTTCGGTCACTGTCGAGACAAAAGATGAAGCATGTTCCCATCCTTTTTGAAAATATGCTAAAAATGTTGCAATGGATCTCCCAAGTTTTTCATCACTTTAAATTATTCGTAGTAACTTCTCGAAATTTTCATTGTAAAAACTCTCATGAACGAACCCATTCATCGTGTTCCAACTGACAGGTGCTCCAGAAAACGTTTTTTGTAATGTCACTTCACAAAACGACCTTTACTGCAGAGGCAGTAGGTGTCCGGAAGCCCTGCAGTTCCATTTGTTGGCTGCGAAGCACAGGCCTCTGTGGGGCACCTGAATTTACTTTGATGGAAGATATTCCCGAGAGGGACTCTGCTAAAGGAAAATTCGGGTGTGAGGAGGCGCTGTGTGAGGGAATATTTGGCGGCGTGTTCACGGGTCACAGACTAAATAAATAGTGTACAGGTAAAAACTTCGTAAACTATTTAAGACATTTGTGTTTTGTTAGGGTAAATCTCCTACTCAATGAGAATAGACCTCTTCGCATACGAAGACGGGACGGCGCACGTGAAGAGACTTCATAGTTCGTGGTCAGAAATATCAATGGGTGAAGAAAAGAGATCTTCTAAATTGGAATAAAGGAAACAAACCCAGTCGACCAGAAAGAGTCTATTAGTATGGATAAAGAAACATCGCTGTACGTGAAAAGGAAACTGGCAACACCGTAGAAACTGTAGCTGAAATAAAAAAATATTCGTGAGCAGTACAAGATAATGAAAATTGTTTGAAGTAAAATGCTCATCAATTTCATATGTTACAAAATTAGTTGTGAAAGGCTGTTTGTAAGTACATAACGTGCAGTACAATTTGACGAAGTTGTGTTGTTTTAAATATTTTTCGAAAAATTATTTAAACTCTACGGTGTTCACAACCAGTATTTCAGTATCTTTTCCGTTTCTCCTGCATCTTTGACCGAACACAAACCAGGAACAACACAAAAACTCTACGGTATATAAAACCAGTATTTCAGTACCTGGTCATTATTCATCATTTACTGAGCGAACACAGAACCCAAAAAGCAATTCTGTCGGTCTCTCGCTGATGACCATGCTCCATCGATTGAACAGAACAAACAAATCGAAGCTTTTAGAACACCTTATATAGATTTGCAAGCCATTCCTCTAAAAAGATCTTGAAATCAATTACAACGTAGAAAAGTCCAAACTCTTTCGAGACTTCCGAAGCAGTAAACAGACCTCACGGTAGAGGCAAAACTCAAGTTCATATTGCTTAATCGGAAAATGCGTTGCCTATTGATTATTGGAATCTGAAAAGGGTATTAGAGTCATCGGTAACTCATAAAAAATATCCTCCCTGTTAAATATTCTTGCCATGTAAGAGCTAGCAGCCACAGCTGGTACCATTACTACTGAAAAATGAAAAAGTGTTTGCTTATTAATTAAATAAAAATTAAGATATTCATGTATGACAGCACGATCATCACTTTGAAAACAACCGATGTTACTTAGATGCTTCTTCTTATCTGACCAATGAACGGGTGTTCTAGAGAGGTTTGGGAATGACAATACATTTATTTACTTTTTTAAAACATTTTTCGTTGATTTCCCCCAATCAAACAGACATCGAATAGTAACTATGAAAAGAAAAGCTCAAAAATGTTCATAGTAAAGCCACAATGTCAGCTTCTTGATTTCAATAACACTTGTAAGTGACTTTAATGGTTATGGTAAGCAAGAACAACCTTAACTTTGATATAGCCTGGCTTCCTTCGTTTATGTGGTATACCGCTGCATTAAAGAAGTAAGTAGGAACAACCTTAACTTAGATATAGCCTGGCTTCCTTCGTTTATGTGGTATACCGCTGCATTAAAGAAGTAAGTAGGAACAACCTTAACTTTGATATAGCCTGCCTTTCTTGGTTTATCTTGTAAGCAGCTGCATTAAAGAATTAAGTAAGAACAACCTAAACTTCAATGTCGCCTGGTGTCTATCTTGTTTTATCTTGTAAATCGCTACATTGAAGAAGTACGTGACAAATTTAAGGATTCTTACTTCTCTAAATTCGGAGGTCGATCTTTCTATAATGAAGGGTACCCCATGTGCGTACGTTCATGGCTTAATCATGTCAGTATAAAGTTAAAGTTTTATTTAAGAGTTTCGAGATTTCACTGTCATTTATATTCCCGTAGTCTCTTGATCACAAAGCGTCCCCAAAAGTTTTATAATTATAAGTAGCATGTTTGAAGGTCAATAAACCTGAAGGATCTTATTTTGTCATTGCTGTACACACATGAGAATTTTAAATTCACTGTGGAATTTTAAAAATCTATACAATAAGCTAATTGTGAAATATTTTCAGTGCAAATTAAAAATATTCAATTGGATTTATTTCAATAGGGTAAAGAAATCATTACATCAGTTTTGACGAAACATAGTTTTCAGTTACAAACAAAAAACATACTAAACAAATATCACATTCGTTTTTAAAAAGCGTCATGAAGTCTAGGTTTTAAGATTTGTTTATTTCGTTTCTACAAATGCAAAGAAAAAATATATATTTGCTTATTCAGAAGATTAATTAATTACGACATCAATTACCTGTGCTGAATTCCTATTTTCTAATTGCAGAAAATTTTAACAAATATACAGAATGATTTTCCATGCAGCTGTCTCATCCTCTAACTTTCGCTGACATTTTCTTATGCTTTTACAGGAGTAAAAGGTTGTTTGTAAATTTAATTCTTTTGAAACAATTTTTAATGAATGATTCATTGATGATTCTTAGCTCCCTAGGTAGCTCCTAGCATGTGCAACGATCAGAAACACATATGCTTAAAACTAGGACAAGCTGTTGCTGAAATTTCTGTTACGGCCTTCAATTCTCTCTAAAAAAAGACGCACACAACAGAATGGCGTCTCAAAATTCTCAGTTTGTGTGTCAAAGTCGTCCAAGAAGAGGAATAAAATTTAGACTACCAACGTAGGCACAAAACTATGGTAATCAAATGATTTTCATATCATAGCAACATAATACATCTTGAAATTATTTCCAAAAATTCAGTATTGCAAATACACTTTAATATTTTCTCCTTTTACTACTCTTTTTTATCTCTTTGGTGTAATATGGGCATCCTTTGTTTTGAAAATTTCCAATTCATTTGTGTTGAAAGATTACTTGCTTTCACTCATAGGTAAGCAGTCTCCTAATTTGCTTCAATGATATTAAATTCCTTTTTTCTCTGACTTGAAGAACTGTTCTTACTTTTCAGTTACCGTTACTCGTGTTGGCTTTCCGTCTCTCTGACATCCACTCAGAAAACGAGAACAAATGATGAAGATTTACTTCTTTAATAAAAAAAAGGATAATGACACATGCTGCAATGAAAAACAAACTTCCTTTAAATAATTATTGTACGAAGTGCACATGAAATGAACGACAATGGGTACCTAAACAGCCATCTAAACGCGCTGCAAAACTGCAGCCTCCTGATAATAAAATACATGAATGCCTTGATAAAAGCACGGAAAAAACAAAGGAGATATTTCTATACTGCTGTACAAAACATTAAGAAGAAAAGCTTGTCGTTTTTTCTTTGAAAATTCCGCACACGACATCAATTTATTTCTGTCGCCACAGAACTAAATCTTTAAATTTGGCATTGAATTACAAATTCCTTGTTGATATAAACTGTGCTTCCCAATAACTAAAAACAATGACGAAGTTAAAGTATTTCATTTAAAGCGTGAAAATAAATTAATCAATTTCAGCACCTATGTACGGCAGCTAAGAAAAAACATGTGTTATAATGAAAAAGAAATCATTAAGCTAATTAATGCAAATAAATTAATAATAAAATAATATTTGAGATCAAACGTAAAATCAAGCGATTATGAACACCTCTCACTTAAAAAGTTTATACATGAAACTATTCATTCAGATAAAAATCACCTAGCCCTGAAGCATTTCATAATTTTCTACCCATGAGACAAGCTTTCTGCGTGAGAAAAATTTAATATAATTTTATAGTCCTTTTTAAACTTTTGAAGGTATAAAATTCTCCCTACAGAACATGCATTGAAATGCCTATACATATTTGAAACTAATAACATGTCTGCGCAGATTGTGTCATTTTACTGCAACCTCCACTTATCCGATACAAGGTTAGACTTCCTATTCTATTCTATTGCAATTTTTCATTCTATTTCATTGTATTAGCGTAAAATCAGCTAGATGAGAGCAAAAGTGTATACATTGACTGTATGTATTTTGCCTGAAGGGAAAATCTTTGTCGCAGTAGCCGTGCCAAAACGGCTGATTAAATTAGATTTATTTATCAGCTAGATTAAATTAGATTTATTTATCAGCTAGATTAAATAGATATAGATTAAATTAGATTTATTAATCAGCTAGATGAGAGCAAAGTGTATACATTGACTGTATGTATTTTGCCTGAAGGGAAAATCTTTGTCGCAGTAGCCGTGCCAAAATTGCTGAAGGATCTGCTAAATTATTCTACTGGAAATTTGTTAATAGGAGTCCGAACAAATTAAACTTATAAAATTACTAATACTGGTCCTCAAGTAGAACATTTGTAATCTTCAGGTAAATTTTAGAAAATTTAAAAAGAACAATTAAAGGCTTTTAAGAAAAAACCTTTTCCATAAAATAAGAAATAAAAACCATAATTGCAGGAACGTTGCTGCATTTACGGTAAGAATATTGTGCCTATATCATGGATGAATATCATGAAGAACATTGCGTTTATCATAAATTTATTTTATTTTATTCTCCAAGTGCAGATTTTCTTAATTGACTCAGCTTACAGTTTTCAATTTGCATAGTTCGCTGTTTATTCTAACGCCTTTTATAAAATCCTTTTATTGCAGTCATGGTAATTAAAATACTTCTGTCAAGTAAATAATATTAGAAGAGGGTTGAGCTAAGCAACTTCCAATCATTCGAATGTTAACTTGACAAAAAAATGTTCATCAACCTTTTCGAAACACAGTAGAAAAATTGTAAGTTTTGGTTTTATTGCTGTCCTTTGAAAAAACTAAAATCACTCGATAATTTCGAAAAATTTTCTTAACGCCCGTGAGTAAAGAACTTGTATATCCGTGTGAGAGAATACATGAAAATGCAACTTAAGACTGTGATGAATTCAGCAAGCGTGATGAAAGAGCCGCCCATGAACAAACCCACTTGTCCCCCCACGGCACCTGCAAAAAAAGATCACTTACGTTATTCGAATCTTAGTCATTATTCCTCCGAAGACATTTGTAAACGGGATTCTTTCCCATATTAATCGTATAATAACAATTAGACAAGCATAGAATGCACTTCTGTAAAAGGCTCCTAGTTTAGCTGCCTCTTGCAAAGTTTTATTCTTCTTGTATTAGCTAGAAATGTTGAAAAAAGGTTTCCTGAAGTGCTTAACTTCACACACACAATAGATTAGCATGAATATTGTAACTGCCTAACTTCACACACACGATAGATTAGTACGAACATTGTAACTGGACATTCAAGGAATTACAACAGTGACAATGTGACAGGTGCGTCTGTAAGAGTCTACCGTTAATTTCGGACCTAATTAATATGAAATATCTATTTTCTAGTGATGCAATAATTAACTTCTAAAACAACTTTAATGAACATCCTATGTTAAAATATGATATCAGTAGCTCAACGATCTTAGTCCACATAGATGTTCTATTCCTTAACTAATTCACAAATAAAACCTGCTCATTTTTTAGTAGATTATGTTTCTATGTACATTAACACTTTTTTAAGACATTCGCTTTCATTCTTTTTCATGACATTTATTATGAATATCCAAATAAAATTCATTTATTCGATACTGACAGCAAATCTAGGATTATGTCCAGCCAAGTTTTATTATAAATGTTTTACATCTCTTTGCATCATGCTGCATCATCGACTTAATGAACTAAGCAGCACAATATTTGTACCGTAGAAGAATACAACAAATACTGCTCACTTCTATTGGGCTGAAATTTCATTTTGAATAACTTCGAATCAACGGCATAATCAGAGTCGCAACTAACCACTATAATATTATGTTCTACAATATTAAAGATAGTTGACCTACGATATGCATAATAAAAGCTTCTACCGAAAAGTAATTTTTCTAAATAATAACTGGTTTTAGAGGTGCAAACTTGTTAAATCTAAAAATATTTTATTGGTGTAGAGATGTTAAATCTTAGGAATGTTTCTTGGGCAGATAGGTTACGTCTAGGAGGTTATTGTTAGTTCTGGCATACAAGGTTTAAATGGAAATTATTAATGAAGACATACGAAGTTCGAAAACTAAATTCCAAAATGTCTGGCTTGGCTAGAAATTGTTCAAGACACTGAGCAGCCCGATTTATTTCGATTTCATGTATTAAATATGATAATAAAAATATGTTAAGTTCGAAGCCACACTTTAGAAACAGACTTTGGTGGTGCTGAATTTTTCAGAAGTTAATACCCAATTCTCTACATTATCTCCCTAGATCTTATTCATAGAGGATGAAAAGACATTCAGCGGATCTATGAAGATGCATGGCGTATTATAAAGAGCATATAGAAGACTCACTCAACATGATCATGATGTCAGGGCGTGTCTGCGTGAAGAGTGTGTAGCTTAACTTCGCGTAGAACATTGTGAACGCGCCCTCTACGTACCAGCTGCAATATTAACCATTCTTATGAACAAGTATCAAATAATTAGGTTTAATAATAATATTTTAATGCAATAAATAGCTACGGGTTCTTAAGTAGAGCATCGTGAAGTTTGTAAATCGACCATTATTATGTAAACAGAATCAACAATTATGTTTACTAATGATATTCTAAGGCTGCAACGAGATGAGTATTGTCAGTTAGTTAAACAAACTTCTCAGCTGAAAATTTCACCCATGACTATTTCTCAGGCAATTAAAAGCATTGGAATGAAACCAATGAGCCTTAGGAAATAGTTGTTCATATGAAAAAAACCAATGGAGCGCGCCATGCTCGTTGCATAATAAATTTGACCAAAGTTCATATTACAGCTGAAAAATGCAGTTTACAATTGAATAATAATAATACAATTGGAAATAAAAATACCTGCCTGCAAAGTGAAGTACACACAGTAATTAAAATTCATCCCAATAATTTTTCTAATTGGATAAAACAGTGTGCTCCTAAAATAATTTTCATCAGCACATAAATATACAGTAGAATAATTTCACTGTATTGTAATTTTTACTGAAACGCTGATAAAATGAGCTAGGAATCTTTTTACGTTGAATAACTATTTGTGACCGCTGCTATGACACCTCTAATAGTGCATACATACATCGCGTCTGTATAGAGAGACACACGTTGTGTGTAGTACACACACTTTGGTGCTTGTGAATTATTTTTCATGTTATACCTTCAAGAATTTGAGCAACTACGTCACTGCGGAGTTCAAACTTGAGGTAGGTCATAAACAAAAGCAGAGCCCATGTTATTGAGGAGTTTTGGTATTTTACTGTAGAGTTGCGCTACAGCCTCGTACTGTTGTGCCACTGTTTTAACTTCAAATCCTGCGCTTTATCACCAGCTTGGTCGACTGGTGAGCGAATCTGCTTACGATCGGAAAGACCCGGGTTCTAATCCCGCTGCCGACATGGTTGACGCGGCTAGAAATACGGCATGGGACTTGGGTAAACAACCGAATAATTATCGAAGTAATTATCCGACCCAAGAATGGGCCAGAAGGTTCGTTCCTATAACCTCATTCTACTCTGTACACACACTGACTTAACTGTGAATGCCAGTGCGTGTCTGTGAGTACATGAGTCCTAAACTGAGGCCCTGCAAGTACCTATAATCCTTTACTTGGAGTGCCTATGTGTACCTGTGTGTACCTTTAGTATTTATCTATAAGTACCTGTGGTTCTTGACTACAAGTAGTTTTGGTATTTAACTATGAGTACTTATGGCATTTAAATATGATTTCTCATGGTATTTAACTATGACTCTTATATTACTTAACTATGAGTTCTTATGGTATATAACTATGAGAACTTATGATATTTGACCATAAGTACTTATAATACTTAACTATAAGTACTTACGGTACTTAACTATGGGTACTTGCGATAATTAGCTACAAGTACCTGTGGTGCTTGACCATCAGTAAGTGTTATTTTTATAAATATCAGTATAAGTGATATTTTTATCAGTACCTGCTGTTACTGGTGTCCTCCTTAAGGTAGAGCAGCGGCGTGTTCAGGGTGGAATAAGTGAACGCGCTGTCCTCACATGCTGGACCGCAGCTGTTGAAGTCTGGAAAATATCACGGACTTGAACTTCTGCATCCGAATGTTTAGCTTTCTTCATAAACATAAAAAATTTTATGTTTTATTCCTTATGGAAAGTACGTAACGAGACATAACGTCTTACTCTATGATGAACTTCTGCATCCGAATGTTTAGCTTTCTTCATAAACATAAAAAATTTTATGTTTTATTCCTTATGGGAAGTACGTAACGAGACATAACGTCTTACTCTATGATGATGTTCGGTTTAGCTCGGCCCACGTGTGTGGATAGAATTTATTCAACTGATGATGTGTGTGGGGCTGATGAGGAGTATAGAGCAAGTGTTCTTTAGCGTAACTATTTCGTAGTTGAAATTTTTAGTTGTCGCATTTACAAGGAAGGGCTTTATGTTTTTTACTTTCTTCATTGAGAGACTGTCTACACTACGTGTATATAATAAACACCGTTGTGTAATTGTTCATTTATTTATCTATATATTTACATATATATTTTCAGTCCTTTTCAATCCTGAATTAGATAGGGAGAATTTATTAAAAAGAAGCCAGTTCTAACTATGTGAAATAAAGTGTTTATCTTAAGCTCGGCATTGCCTTGTCAATGAATCGCGTATATGTACATGTATTGTAAGCATTGTGTTGTGTATGCCAAAAGCACAAGACTACTATAAAATACGAGATTTTTCATTAGTCTTTTTCTCCTTCAATATGAGAAAACCTTCGGAAAGGCGGCGTCTACCGGCAAATGAAAGAAAGAAATTTATTAAAAAAACACTCAAATTTTTCAATTTCAGGTGTATCCATTTTAATATGATCTTTGCCAACTCCAGTGGAATACAAATGCCAAGTCTAAGAGTGTAGATTAAGAGTGTATGTAATTGATCGAATAAATTTCTTAATATACTTATTGCATTTCTTCTTGAGCCCCCATTTAAAAATCGCTTCAATTGAACATTGGTACGAAAATTTCATGATGCAACTATGACACCTGTAGTGAGTAAAAATCAAAAATAAATTAGCAAGGTTTCATTCAAATTTCGTTAACAAAAAATTAGTTCAATGAAAATGTGAATAAACATTTCGACCTAATGGGTTGTTATCAACAGAGACAACAAATAGAAATTTTAAAAGGACTCTGGCGTATAAGTATCTAAAATAAATTAAATAGTAAACTTCGTGACTTTTTAGACCATTCACGAATTTGACTACGACTTTTGCTTTAAAATCTAAAAAGTTCAAAATCCTGAATTGGGAATGACCTTCGAGACGCGATTCAACTGATTGTTGGAAATCTGTAGACGGAATACTCAAATAACGTCTTTTAACTGCAGGTTCATGTGAACGTGGTCTATTTAATAACAATTTTTGCCTTGTATCTGATAATTTCAGTTAGCTATTACATAATAATCTGTAAAAATTACCATTTAGTCGAAGAAATTGAGTTTAGTAGGTGAAAGCATACTGTGGTTTGAGAAGGCAATGATGTACAACACGAACACAGAACTTTAATATCATAGTAAAGCCTGCGCTTTCAGACACAGATACTCCAGCTTAAGCCATTGCTTATGGAAATAGAAATTGTTTCTTGAGATAAAATTAGAATTCTAAACAACAATGGACTCAGAAGATATGCGCGTTTACTCAGACTGGAGTGTCATCACTGGTGAGTTCACTCCTGTATCATATGAACCCAAATTATATATCCCAAATTATATATTATATATTATTCCTGGTAGAACAATAAACTCCAGGCGACGTTTATGTGACTCTGTCATGCTTCAGTACAACTCACACGCATTCACTCACATTATGTGATTCTGTCATGCTTCTGTATAACCATACACGTTCACTTACATTATGTGACTCAGTCATGCTTCAGAATAACCCATACACGTTCACTCACATTTCCGCTGGCACTCCAACGAGACATTTACAGCCGTCAAAGTGAGGTGAACTAAATCTTCTATGTCGCAGATACGGTCCACTCCTGAAAGAAAAATTTAAAATCAAGCAAAGTATGTACAGAAATAGGCGTTGGAATTCTTGATTTCTGAATATCTCGTTGCAGTGTTTTTTTGTATTGTTGTACTAGAAGAAAAAATATTGAGAGGTTGATTCACGTGCAAAAAAATTTGGTACATTAAATTCACATTCATGTGGCTCATCAAACTAGTTTTTAGCCTCAATTGAATCATTTGAAATAAACGTATTTCTATCTCGTTTGCTCAAGCATGATCTGTGCAAATTCGCATATTGAAATGAGAACGATTTCCATCTCTTTTAGCAATGGTTTTTGTGCCGCTTGTCTTAATGTATCAGGTATTTTGTGAATTATCTTCCATAGGTTGCAATAATGACGCTTTATTGACGCTGCAACATACAAGTGCCAGTATTTTAAGCAGCCTCAAGTCCAAACAAAATGCTGTTAATTCTTAACTCATTTTGAATTAATTTTCAAACTCCTGCCTAATAGCCACACAATATTGAAATCAAATGAGAAAATTTATTTTTTGTATATATTATCTGATTTCATTCTAAACGAACATATGCACCTCAAAATTATAAGCAAATCAAAGGTTAAGAAAATGCATTCAAATTTGTATGATCAAATTTCAACCATTTTTATGTTCATAAATTTGTCAACACGATCAAATACGTATGTCTCTAAGCAAAACATTTTCGATACGTTTCTTTGAATATGGTGGAAAGTAAGAATTGAAAGCAGCAGAACAAAATGTAATAAATGATAGACTCAGAACCTGAGAAGAAACCCTACTATCTGCAAAAGTGACAGTTGATTTTTTCAAAAAGTGTGCTGTGTTACAGAAGAGATCAACTATAACCAGTATCGGATGGAAAAACCTTAAGTCATTAAAACAATATTTAATAATTCAGAAATTTAATTTTGCTGTTTGCTAATTAGCATTTGAATTGGTGTGGCTAAATGTCCACTCAAGAATTCTTAACGCTAAACTCAACAATTCTTACATGAAGATTCAATCACGTGAATGTATGATGGCACTCACAGCACACACGTCTATTCGTCTGTGACACTAGTTTCTGAGTAGGAAGTTTTTCTTCGATTGGTGAAATCGAAAAATAAACAAATAAGACAAAATGCCATAAGATGTGCACATATATATTTTGAAACTGAAGTATAAATTTTTTTGCTTTCATTAAATCTAGAAATGTATGAAATCAATTAGCTGCTAGTTTACAATCATCAAATTCACCGGTACAAAAACTTTGAAGTAAAAGTTGAACTTAATTGTTTAGGATGCTACATTTCTTTGATATAACTTATTGAATTTATGAGGAGGTGATACGTGGAGGCGATGATAGTTGATTAAATTATTATGCTTACCTGTAGAGAACAACTAAAATTTAGGTCATTAATAGCACTTCCGAAACTTGCTTGGAAGTTTTAAGAAAATTTAGATATTCATTTGAACTTAAATGTAAATGACTGATAGATGCATTGTATTTTATTGACGATGTGATCTACATATGCAAAGATCGTGACGGAAGTTCCATAAATCATATAAAAATGCAGAAATCTTCATATAATTCTTCAATTAGATAATGTTCATTAAAACTAGGTATGTAATAGTCAATTTGACGCTTTAATGAGGTTTGATATCCCGGAAATCTTTCAGCAGTTTAGAATAAATTTTGAGCTAATTATGATTGCATCACTTCTCTTAGGCCTTCATGTATGAAAAGTGATGAGATACTGAAGATTATTTCAGTCCTATGAAATACATATAAGCTGTGTATTAAGTACTTTGTTACTATAATACTTTTAAAGTCACTACCTTCTACTGCACCGACTAAGCCAAGTCTCACCGTTCCAGAAAGGGTAGTTGACAAGGACGCATTGTCTGAGTTTTTTGGTGCAATTGTGAACGCTGAAAGAGTGACAGTTCTGGCCGACCTTAGCTCGCTTCTCGAAGGGAGCGTCTCCTGGAGTGCAGGCAAGATTGTGGTCCATCCACGGGGTGAGAGACTTATACAGGCCAGTGTTGTCGTGCTGCAATATTAGGTGTTGGTTATCGTGCTGCAGTGGCAAAAAGCTAAAGTTATCGTATTGCAATGGTAGGGGGTTAAAGTTATTGTACTGCAAAGTTAGAGAACTCGAGTTATCGTACTCCAGCGGTGGGGGTTAAAGTTATTGTACTGCAAAGTTAGAGAACTCGAGTTATCGTACTCCAGCGGTGGGGGTTAAAGTTATTGTACTGCAAAGTTAGAGAACTCGAGTTATCGTACTGCAATGGTGGGGGTTAAAGTTATCGTACTGCAAAGTTAGAGAACTCAAGTTATCGTACTGCAATGGTGGGGGGTTAAATTTATTGTACTGCAGAATTAGAGTATTCAAATTATCGTACTGCAAAGTTAGAGTACTCCAGTCATAGTAATGCGATGACCGACTGCCCAGGTTATCGTACATCAATGGTAAGTTGCTCGAGTGATTGATAAAGTGAAAGGAACCAACAATTTGCATTACTGCAGTTTTTGAGCCTCAATGAATCTTGAACATGAATTATGTTGCATTAATCACAACGTGAGCTTTAGCTTCCTCAGTGCTTTAGCAACACGATTCAACGTTTAATTAATATAAAAAAACTATTTCAGTTCCGAAAAAATACTCAATTTAATTTTTAGGATTGATAGTTACAAAAACTAACATTAGAGATCAATAGGTTTTAAAATATTGCCAAGCAAAATTTTGTCAAACATTTTGTCATCCAGTATCATTTCATTTTAGCGTTATTTCATGATAGTGTTATTCCATTTTAGTGTCATTTCACTATAGTGTGAGTCAATTTTAGTATCATTTTACTTTATTCTTTTTCCAGTCTATTTTTATTTTTGTTATTTTCATAAAAACTTCTGAAGACATTAATATTAACCTCAAGGCTAGTTCAACTTTCACGATAACATTGTATGAATATGATATATATGCAAGTCAAATAAATCTACGGGTTTTGATTATAATATTTCATTAACTGTGCCATACCTCTTAGACCATGTTTTAGGTTAGACTTTCACAGTGTAACACGATAACATTGTATGAACAATGTTATCGCAAAAATTAATTAATACCACAGTGATATTTTCGCAGTGATGAAAATATTTTTATTGTTCCTAAAATTTATAAGAAATAATATTACGGACAATATCATGAGATAATATTTTCCAGACTGTCTCAAAATATTTGTAAAGACTAGAACTAGACAGAAGCATCAGTAGTCATCTAGTATTATAAACATACATTGGCTCTTATTATAGCATTCCTAAATAAACTAGGAATAAAATAATAATCACAACTGGATTTTTCCCGCAGCACAGATAGTTCACATTTGAAACAACTAATCCCACTTTTCCCATAACATTATTATATTGCACAAATTTATGCCAAGATTTGTGACCACTGATCTGTTTAAGAAATACGGTAACAAGTTACATTTATGTAGCATTAGTTACATTTGTGTAGCATGTAGCATAAGTTACCTTTGTGTAGCTGAGGGTGACCATAGTTCTCTCTCTGCCTGTGACTGGCACCAAGGAAGAGACCTCAGAGTCGTAACCCTTGTCATTACCGAGGATATTGAACCGTAATCCCCCCTGCAGCACCGTCGCTCTGTGGTTCATGTAATCCCAGTCCAACGCTGAAATAAAAACAGTATTGAGATCGAATTTCTTTAAAATGAGGTACAAGTAATATGTTTTAAACATATATAGTTTGTCCCTTTTTTGATGCAGTTATTGCTTACTGTTATGTGTTTTTTTTTGTTGTTTGGGCCAATTCTTACTTCAACTGTTCTCCATTTTCAATCTCTGAAACCAGTAAATTTTATTTACAGTTTTCCAAATTTTAATTCCATTAATAAAATGCTGGCGCCTCTATACCGAGGTAAGTGATCATTCCCTTGTGCTGGTAAAAAATATTTCTTTCTGTCTCAAACCTGTTTCTCATCTTTTTTGGAACTTCTATTATTTTGCCAGATTGATTAAAGTAACACTGATTTTCACAGTACGTATGTAAAAATAATTTGATTAACCTGTGAAAATTTAATCCTAAGAATAATCTCGCACAGTCTTTGCTACTTGGCATAAGATATATATATATATATATATATATATATATATATATATATATATATATATATATATATATATATACCTCACATAGTGAAATGAAATTCCAGAGATTGTTTTCCCAATCAAGTGCAGTTGTCATGGCATGGGACTTGGGTAACAACGGCATTCGACTTGGGTATTTACAGCATGTTACTTGGGTATCTACGGCATAGTACTTGGGTATCAACAGCATTCGACTTGGGTATCTACAGTATAGTACTTGGTTATTTACAGCATGTTACTTGGGTACTTACGGCATGGGGTTTGGATATCAACCCAAAAATGGGCCAAACGGCTCATTTTTTTAACCTTATTATATTCAACTCTCAAGCCAGCGCTACCAGGTAAAAAACTTCGTGTAAAGTACCTCAGATGTTACACTTTTTTAAATTCGGTCATCAATGAAGTTTTGTTCAATATGCCTAAGCTGAATCATCAATGAATATGTGAAGACTTTTCCTGGTCTAATTATACCACATCACAATCAAACTTCTACACAATGACTTCAAAAGTAGAGCACCTGCTTATGTAGGAGTGAACACGTAAAACCTTTTTTATCCTTCCCTGACGTAGAATATCGAACATTACAACTGCATCTATTTTATTGTCAACTCAGAATGTTTTGATATGTTTCTAATCAGAAATAATGAAAATATTCCAGAATTTAAATGAGGGGCCGAGGAAATTAGGGAAAATTCAAATTACTAGGAGGTTTGCGAGAAGAAATTGCAAGGAGGTCACCTGTTGTGTGGAAAGGAAGTATTAATTCAATATTAAAAAAAAGAGCGATTCTTAAAATCCCATACCTGTTTTTTCCAACAAGGAGTCAAGCGTATATCTAGAATATTTCGCCGTAGAAACTTTATATATCTGAGTAAATATTTTAGAATTTTACTGTTTCTAGTACTTTGTAATATTACTTTATAAGAATATGTCTAATAATTGCTTAGAGATCGTTGAAAAGTATAGTAAGGCAAATTTTTTTGTCGTTGATGTAGATTTTCTTCCAACACAATAAATAACTATCACGTTTCCATTATCCAAACCCTAGCTAAGGAACTCATTGAGCAGAATAGGATACAACAAAAACAAGGACAACTAAGTAGCTATAAGTAACACATTTATGATTTATTTGAGTCAACTTTTCTTAATGGAACTTCACCATTGTCTCGGCAAGTACGTTAAAAAAAATTAGGTTTTGCATAACATCCGTCATTTGAATTACTTTATTGAACTTTATTATAGTAATTGCAGAGGTATACATAGAGAATTACTTTATTGGACCCCAATAATAGTATTTTCAAAGGTATACATAGAGAATAATCGAAACACTTGAAACAACGATTCCAGAAGACACTCATTGATCTTTCATGATGTTTTGCTCAAGAGAATGAAACTGCAGTTCTTGTACTGCACTTGTAAATCTAAAGTCTGACTTGAAGGCCCGATGCCGTTGTGCTGATTGATCACTATGCGCCACACCACAATCGAACAATTTTTTGGCATCAAAATTTTAATGATGTTTCAAAAGCCTATCAAAAGTTGCAGTCTAAAATAAAATAGACTAAAAATTAAGAACACTTTGGAAAATTAGTTCTGGTGAGAAAAGGAGTAGGTTTTTATGTTATAAACTAGTAAAAGTATCATTCCAATGCTCTGTTTCAAGTGTTCTGCAATCAGTGCTGAAATGTTTGAGAAAGTACGCGAAAGTTTGTTCAAGAAACATCAAAAATAAAAAATTATTCAGCTCTTTCACACAAACTATTTCTGTTAACTTGAAGACTACATTTGTTCTTTGAGGAGATGTTCCTTATAGGTCGATTATAAAATTTAAATTGGGAGCAATGATTCTTTGGAACTTCTCCTCGAACCATGATCATTTACTCATATATAATTTGAGCCACATTTTGCGATGGCCACATTACATATACTGTAATGTAAACAACTTCAAATCTACAATGATAAATGGATCGAATAATGTTCATGTTATAGTAAGTCACCCTAAACTACAGAAAGGTCATTGCCCTCTTCTGGGAATGCCTTTGTTCAACACCAAGCAAAACATTGCCTTTCTTCTTCTTGCACGAGTTTCATTGTATTACGCAGCTCACTGCCTTCAATGTCTTGCTCTAATGGGACAGGAAAAAATAGCCAATGTCTTCGTGTGACGCACTAAGACTTTGTCTCTACGAACTAATTCGTGTAGTAAAGTTTTAAGACAATGCGGTTAAATGTTGAAGGTTTTGTTTCATAAAGGTCAACAATCAAAACTTTTAAAATCTGGTGAAAACATCAGTTGCTAACGGAAAATCGACATCAATCACAGCCTGAGCATCGTCTCATATCGCAAAGGTTTATATAACATTTATATACATTTTCGCACTTTGGGAACTTTTCATTGAATTAAATCACTTTCCTCTTTAAAAAAGAAATTTTTTGAACACATTACTGCCCACTCGAATGAATAATTAATTAACAATCATTCTAATCCCCATTCGAAACATACCCCGAATAAGCAAGTTATTTCCTGAGCTGGTTATTGTTGTCTCTTACAAACTCGTAATGATTCCTGCATAGCGGGTCAAGCAAATAAAAGTAATTGTGTTCCTCTCACTAACCAGGGCATTTAGACGATAATTTTATACATAAAACTTCATAGCGTCAATATTTAATATCCAGAATGACTCCCAAGTCTTGGAACGCTACGCATACAATGTTGCTGTTCCTTCGAGCAAGTATACTGCAATCGAACAGCCATGCCAGTAATGGTACAACATTTTGAAATATGAGGCCCTGTTACGATTACTAAGTTTATATCATGATTAGCCCCCCTGATTTTAGCAACTTAATCTAAGGTACCAAGTAACATTTGGTTTTCTGTGTAATTACATATATGAGGGTGGATCATAAGTAATGTTCCTCTGTGGATGCAAGATTGTCGGCAGCACTATTATGCTAAAAAAACATTAAAAGTTTTTTATTGCTATTATGTATTGTTTTTAAAAAGTACCTTAACTATGGTCCACCCTGTATCTATGTACTCGTATGTCTGAGTGATGACTGACATGAGTCCCACAGCAATAATATCTGGCGCATCTGAGTGACTACACCGGACGTGTCCAGTTATGAACCAAAATCTGAACCCAACTGATGGATGAGATAAGATAAAAATAGCATCCCTGCCACGTGTGGCTAATGAGTTGTATGTGTCACGTACATCTGCACCCGAGCCTTAACTCGAGACTAACTAATGGAAAATCGACAGACGTTTGCTTCTTAACAGTACTGTGCGCTACGATATATTTTGTCAATACTAACATCAGGTCAATACGTAGGCCCAGGTGCCGGCGGGTGAGAAGTTTGTCGTCTTTGTATTCAACCACTAAAAACAGAGAGGCATGATGCAGCGGAACGATATTAATGCTCTAATGCAACCACAAGCAAACTGTGCCATTGATCATTAAGAGTTCTTGCTGTTGTTATTGATGAAGAAAGAAGTGTTATTGATTGTGTTCCACTGTAACTGGCTAGCCCACCAAAGTTTGATCCACTTGTGTTTGTAATCATAAAAATTAAATTTCGCCATAAGTTGCCATCTAGAGTCAATACATATCTGAATATAAAGTTCTAAACTCATAAAGCTCTTTATTTTACCTCATTTTTTCTTCTTCATTTCTTTTCTTTGTTCGTTCTTTCTTTCCTTTTCCTCTTTTCTTGTTCCAGATTTACAAACTACGTTACCAACCGCAACACATTGGTCAAACCGAGGCTTAGAGCCGAATTAGTTCATCTCATTTTTATTAATTCATCTGCTTTATTACTAGCTAAAACTGTAGCCCGTCAGTCTGACTAGAACTGTAGTCCACCAGTCTGACTAGAACTGTAGCCCGCCAGTCTGACTAGAACTGTAGCCCGCCAGTCTGACTAGAACTGTAGCCCGCCAGTCTGACTAGAACTGTAGCCCGCCAGTCTGACTAGAACTGTAGCCC
>VCRD01001113.1:126232-167328 GCA_006783055.1 Trinorchestia longiramus
TGCCCGCCAGTCTGACTAGAACTGTAGCCCGCCAGTCTGACTAAAACTGTAGCCCGCCAGTCTGACTAAAACTGTAGCCCGCCAGTCTGACTAGAACTGCAGGCCGCCAGTTTGAATCAGAGGTCATGACATGGAGCAATGTACAGTTTATCTGGTTTCATTGAAGCAAATTGCGTGATATTAATACAGCTAATGCCCGTTGCATCTATAATTGTTGAACTAATCTGGTTATCTCCTCTGTGATACATGAATACACTTTGATCTGCCCTTAGTAAGCATTAATTCCTCCATCGTTGTCGTTTTCGTCCACGTCATATTTCACAGCATTGTATGACCTGACGAAATTTTGCTAGTTACATATTTTTCAAGGATTTTTTCAAGCACTTGAAATACACAGCCTGCCTTCCTAAGAAGATGCTACCTAAGCCCTGCAACACACTTATGCACCCGGGGAAAACAAGACTTATTTTCTGCTGATGTAAAATGTTCGTTTGTGTACCGTGGCGCAGAAAATCACAATGAGTATCTGAAGGGTAGTTGGGATGCTTCAATATTTTGTTAAACATTATCATAGTCGACTTACTCTGGATTTAGAATACGCAATATGCATATTACTATGAAAATGAGCTCATTACCAGATGATTTAAAATGTCCAGTGGTATGCTGTTTATAAAACTTAGCACAATATTTGAGGCACTACCGTCAGTAAAAGTTGTGCTTGTTCTCCTGGAATGAGCTTAAAGATTGATAGATCAATGATACACTTACTGTAAGCCTACACATCACCTCGGTCATATTAATATTGTTTTTGATTTCTTTTAATGACTAATACACTATGTTAAAATCATTACATGCAGCTGGAAAGCCTTCATTCTTCTACATGCTCACATTTATCAGCATGTTTACATTCAACTGCATGCCCATATCCATAAGCATGCTCACATTTAATGGCATGCCAGCATGCAACAGAATACTCACATTTGTCAGCATGCCTACACGTATTTGTGTGCTGACATAAAGCCCTAAGTCCACACCGCACATCATGTCTTCACTGTGCCTCATGCCAATCCCTTACAACATCATCACATCACAGCAAACTCCAAGTTTGCAGGGGTCAATGATCCAAAAAGCTATCCCTAATGATGAAGAAAATCTTAATTTCACGAGAAGAATTTCAGATGACGGAAGATTCTATCCACGTAAAGTTTCACACAGTAAGATCTAAAAAGTCATAATCCTCAAGAAAGAAGCAAGCGAGCGTTCAAAGTGAGAGCCGATACTTTTCTTTGGCTTCACCATTTGTCTCAAAGTAAAAAACAAATTTCAATATTTTTTTAGGACAAAATATCCCTGACAGATCACTTCACAGAAGCACAATGCAAGGAAAGGGCTACACGTCGGAGTTAGCGACGTAGTTTCGAGCAGGAAGCTCATCGATTGGAATAATTCACAAAGACTCAATTTACGGTTATGTTCTGAGCTACCATCCGATGTCAATTAAAGCGGTCGTGTCCTGATCATAAATGCACGATTCTTTTTCTTCTTCACTGTTTACGAGCACAATGCAACTTCAGGCTTTGTCTCTCCAGATTTATTTTCTTTGGTAAGTTGTTCTCTTTCTCAAATCGTATCGCCAATCATGTTTTCTTGCACTTGCAACGATACACATCCATGGTTCAGAAAATGAATTCCCAGAAAATGAAGAAACCAAGAGAACAGATGATATTGATTAACTTTGTATCCGCACCAGTTTGATCCTACCCGGAAGTTTTGAAAACGTCATAGCTCACTTCCATCAAGGCTCACAGAATCGAAGATCCACTAAATAAACACTAACTTTTCTTTTGATAATTTCATGTGTCACCCTAAATCTTACCGCCTGCAAAAAAAATTATTCCTTCACGTACAAAATGATGTTTATCACTTTTTGTGAACTCTAATGCTGGACTGGTACAGTTTAACTGCAGTAACTGCACACTAGCGCCACGGTCCAAGAATTGCCAGCGAGTCACCTCCGTTCTGTTGCTATGCAAGTGATATTCCAGTGTATTTCCTTTTGAAGAACGCTATTGAATATAGCCTTTTGGTGTAAAATACAGTTCAGTTTACACTACACTGAACTGCTGGAAAATGTAGCTGCTGCAGTAACACTGTAACCGATACTGCAATAACACTGCACCAATACTACAGAAACACTGTACCGATAACATTGTGAACGCATAAATTTTATTGGGTTTGGATATGCATTTACGTTGTTATATCAAATCAAGTATTCCATAAGTAAGATCTCGCTCACAAATTAAAACCATCACTCTCGGGTAGTGCTATTCACAACCAGGCTCTAAAAACTAGAAGCAACACCGGGCAAAGCAAAGTTAAAATTCTTCGAATCTACCTGCTGTACCAACATTTCCTGATCTAAATAAAATTATATATGAAATTTACAAGTAATTCTGAGCTCACAGTAACATTAAATAGGCATCAATACACAAATATTGAATTAGGATTGATCTAACATGAACTAGATTCATTCAGATCATGAACTTCATAGGACAAACACCAGTTTTTTATCAAGGGATTTTCTCATAAATATTTCGTCTCACAACGTAGCGCTGAATCTTAAATTATGTATTTAATCCAATTCCCATTTAGAGATATCATAGTTAGACAATTCTTCTCAAAAATTAATAATAAGTAGAACTCCCGTGGGTTTGAGAGGGTGATTAGAACGACGTCTTATCAGGAAGTTCTGGTCCAGATCAAAGGCAACTCAGCGTTTGTCTCTAAAAAAGGACTACGCTTTGAGAAATGCTTGCGTGTGAACAAGTCCTAAGCCTCTCGGAAAATTCAAGATGCTTTACTTTCTCTTTTGGGACCACACAATAAGGTAAAACTAATTCCTATTAAGTGGATAATTCTTCTAAATCTGCAAATGTCTACATTTATAATGAAATTAACTAATTCCATTGAAACACGTGTTGTACAATATTTGGGTTACTTTTTAATTAATTTTGCTTTAGCAGATTTATTATTTCGGATTTACATATAGTGTAGAAGAAGAGAAATGTTTGAATATAATAACAACGTCACGAAGAATTGGTCTTTGCCTATGATTCATTGCAGTAGTGAACGAAAACTTTGCCTGCACGTAAAACTACCACGCGTTACATATCCTGGTGCAAGACTGTACATATATCATTACATTTTCAGCCCAAGCAATGAACAAATAGCATAACACAAATACGAAATTCTACACAATGTTAATGAAATTGGAATTACAAATGGACCTCTAATTATCGTACGACATGCACAATGGGGAAGCCGAGGCGTTGATAGTTTCGTTTATTAATCAGAGTACTAACAAAACGTGTTGCAAATCTCATAACAGAATTACACAATACGGATTCCTAAGCAAAATTTATGGTTATTGATCACCAAACGCCGGTCGAACGTTCAGTGGAACTGTGGAGTTGTGGTGCACATCAGGTGGCCTCGCAGGAGTCCTCGTAACTTGCCAAAAAAAATCATTTACATTTTATTTAAATAAAAAATTATGCACTTGACAGTTAGTAGCGGCTGTGCATGGTAACTTGATGTCAGGCTTGAGTGTGGCACCAGAATTGCTGACGGCATTTAGACTCTCAATCGTTTGGCGTTGATTAGACAACAAAAACCCTGGAAAAATTTAAACACATTCTAACTGCCATACAAAGTGACAAACATAAGCCAATAGTTGATTAATTAATAGTCAAAGACATGAAACTGACAAACGAATACAATATTACTATTAATACTGGTTAATATAACGGGCAAATAATGACACTCGTGTACTTGACAGTACTGAACCGTCATGGATTTTAATAATTTCACTGAGTGAAGACTAAATTTCGCAAAATTAAATGCCTGAAAAATTGAACCAGTTTGTGGTGCGCTGCCCGGAAAAAATAGTAAAGTATGGATGCTTACGCGTAAAAAAATTAACGATTGTTTCAGGCTTATCTTGTTAACCCATGGCTGAAAGATTACACGTTTTATTTATTCAGTTGTTAACTTTGTAGCGATTACCTTTCATGAAATACTCCTGAAGTGAGAGTTTAGATTTGATAAAAATATTACGTTGGGAGCTACATTGTGAGCTTGGTCATTTCAGAAAGGTTTATGGTCATAAAACGCAAACATTTCTTCATTACACAAAAACCCAGGCTGGCTTTTGAGATTCTAGCAAAATGATTCACACAAAATCCTAAGAGAAACTAATTTGAACACATTTAGAATAACGTCAGAGAGCGCTTTAAATAAACATTTTTAAGTAAGTAAACGTTCAGGGTTTGCTCATTCCATATGCCTCACCTGACGCTTTCCGGGAAATTTTGAAACGGAAAGCAGAATTACAAGCCTGGCTCTCCGATTTTACGAAATAGATGCATTAATTATATTGGAAGTGACTTCAATGATTCATACACAACAAAAATGAGCTAAAATTATTCAGTTTTCAATTAGTAAAATTGAATAGCAAATTATTTTTCAATAGTTTAGTTCAACATAAGGGGAATGAACTTTTCCCAATCTTAATTCAAATTCCTCTTTTAACGAACAATAGCTTTTGTTTATTGAAAAAAAACTCAAAGAAAGTAATTTTGATATCAATTTTCAACCGTTAGGTTGATGTAATTTTTAACACATTCAATAAGGGGCTGACGACCATGAATGCAGTTCAAATAGTTAGTTAACCCCGGAAAAAAATATTGAAGCTTCACGGATTCCTTAAAACACTATGAAAAAAAACAATTATTGCAGTATTTGTCCTTGTATTTAGGCCAGAATTTCATGAAGATCACGAGTTTATTTCTATGCATTTTCTTTGCCATGTTCTTTTCTATAATGTTGAGTCATTTATCAAGTGGGATTTGTTCAATTTATCCATCTCTAGTCAGCCTTTCTTGTGACTCTTATACCACACTTCGCAGTACTGCACCATTTGTCTCTCATTTCTATTTGTGTTTTCCATTGCCCCAAATAATTTTCAAACATTGGCACGGAATCAAGAATGTTGTAATCGAAGTTTTTCAGTGATTTCCTAAAGAAGATGGAATAAATTCAGAAACGTCAAGGCGACACTGTAGGGATATTCATTTTCTTACAAAAAAATTCTTATATTGGACGTGTCCCTTAAATTAGCGCATGCATCAATGTACAACTTACTCTACCAGTTACATGCATGCTCATCATTCACGCATTGGTGCTTTTCAACGGTGGAAAAAGGAAAATACTGTTTTTTCTAAGAAATTCGTTACAAAAAAAAGCGTCGATGAAGTTTCAACAGCTGCCACTTACACGTCGTCCCTGCGCCTGTCAAAACACGAACCAAAGAAAACATGTGGACTGCCATCAATAAAATAACATTCAAGTTTACAATCATACCAAAAATGTGAACTATTTTGAATGACCTTTATCCACTTTAAAGGATATCGATGTGAAGATACGATAATAAATGATATATATTGAGTAGAAAACTTTTGTGAATATCACTGTTAACAAAATGATTAGAAATCTCATGCGTTTTTCGCCTAAATGTCGTCAGGTTTAGATTTTCAAGAATCTTTTGGATAAATTTCTCAGAAATCCTTATTCAACGGAGGTACATTTATCATATTTCCTAATACCAATAAATGGATTCGTGCTAACCATTACTTATAAGAACTTATATAAACATTATACCCGACTACATGTAAACTATAACACAATGATGTTTACATAACACCAACATTGTTTCCAGAGATCAGGAATTTTTAAAATTTCATTTTGTAAAAACTGAAATTTCGACAGAACATGTATACCAAATTTGATGAGTATGTATTACAATTTAAATAGTTTAGATGTTTCATATTTACGCAAAGCTTTGAAAATTCATGGGCCCCTTGTACCATTTCATGATACATGAATCAATTACAACAATACCATCCGAGTATCATTTATTCTCATAGTCAACGAGGTTGATCCTGTACCTCAGTTTTACCACGATTCAGTTTTGATACTTTCATCCATCGATTTTCAAGACTCATTATCTCACGAGCCTTCATGTCTTATACCTTTTGAATTTTATAGGTGTAGTACACGTATCTCTTCAAGTAGAAAATTGCAAAAATGGAGCAATTTTGCATTTCTTGAACCTGTTCAATTTCACACTACGGCTGGAACCTGAATTCGACGCGAATGGATGAAAATTGTTGATTATTGAAAGTTAATTTTTTCCTCCTGAAATAATTAAAATTTTTATTGCATGGAGAAAGACTAGAATTATTGGGCTTATCACGTAATATACGAATGAGCCAATTGCTGTCTTTCTGTTACATGACATGGGTAGACCGGAGTGGTTTAACTGTTTTGATGGATATTTTTCCTGATCAGCGAATTTATCCAGTAAAATAAAAGAATTATTAGGGTAATAGGTAATACAGTTTCATTCAGTGATCATGTTGTCTAACATGTCCAAACTACTCGTACCTGCAACTATCTTGTTTCAACACTAGAAGATATTGTGTTTTTTTTATTTCATGATATGTGGTGAGTTATTGCACATGTGTGGTTTTGTGTTATTAAAATGGTAACATGTGCCAACAAGAAAAATGCGTAATAAAATAATCACCAACACCAAACATCCCGTAAAAAATTCAAAACATTAAAACATATACCCGAATTAGCGAAATACACTCCTAATCTATATTTAACACTGATATTATAGATTGCTGTGCTGAAATTTCCCTGAAGAATATCCACATCTAACATGGTGGTTCAGAACTGAGAGAAGGTAGAGGGGAAACTCACAGAGCGGTTGTGTGGGCACGCGCACCGTCATGCTGAGCCCCGCAGATACAGTCTCTCTGTCCTGCATGATTTCCTTCGTTGCCAGGAAGCTCAGTCTGATGTCAAAACCATCAGTTAAAGTTATTAACATTATTATTATTAACATTATTGCTATCATTTATTATTCTGGCTATCATTATCATTTATTATTGTTGTTATCTCAACCATTAATATTATTATTATTATTATTATCAGGATGACAAAAAGTTTAGTTTGCAGCCAAGATCATCGGTTATTACTATTGCTAATTTGGTCGTAATTAATATTATTGTCTACATTACTATTACTATTATTTATTATTGTTATTATAAATCTCATCATCATTATTATTACTTTACTATAATAGTAGGCCCACACTTAATGCCTAAATTTTTAATTAATTGTGTAAGCCTTCTGTTTCTTTTAGTTGCCAGCGGACGCCGTCTTACCGAACAAGCTCCCATATTGAAGAGAAAGAAGCCTAGTATCGAAATAAATCACGTACTTTATAGTAATCCAGCGCCTTTGGTTTCTATAGTACAATGTTTTAAATACATGCACTGAAATACAACAATTTCATTTTTTCAATTATTTTAATACAATAATATTCGTACGACAATTACGTTTTTAACTCACTGAATTTCATTTATGCAAATTTTTTCTTATCTTTCCCATAGTGCGTGGCACCAAATACAAATATGTATGTATACGTATGCACAAACGTTTGTATTATGTACGCTTGATTAAGATAAAATGATTCTACTCCTTCAATTATTATTGAAGATAGGTTATTATCTGCAGAGCTATACATATTTCATTCATTTCTAAATAAAGCTTTTTGATATTTATTATGTATCACCAATTGAAGGAAGGGTCGTACCATACAGAGAAGAATGAAATACGATCAATTAAAATATGAAAATGATATGAGTCGGTTTATATACAAACTTATAATGTATAAACTTATACATTTTTATCCACTACTTCGATTTATTTTCATCGCTCATAATTTTAATTTGGCACATTTTGGGTTATAATGACCCTGAATAGAAAAACTAGTTTAATGAGAAAAGAGTATTATCATATGTATATATAAAGTATATGAATAAATATCTCTGTATAGAGTAAACATATATCTGACTAAGTAACTTAGAACTTAGTAAACGAAAAATTTCGAACGATAATAGGCACAATCTGACGTAAACACGGATTGATGAATCCTAATTGCATAGAAAAGCAAAGCAAAAAAAATGTAGTTTTAACAAACAAATCTGGAGCTTGACCAAAAACAATATTATCTGCAACATAATTTTCTCTTTTCAAAGGAAGTTCATTTTAAAAAAAGGAAGTTAGGTTGCCGCACCGGGGAGAAGAACTATATGTAACTGACCCCAGGTGACCGAGCACGGTAGTGAAGTATTTCTGACAACACTCAGGCCCAGGGATGTACACGTGCTGGAACACGCAGTCGATGATGATATCCTCGCATCTTCCACGAGAAAATTGAAAATTAGGAGTTTAGCATATTATCCATTATGTTGATAGCTTCACATTGAATATAAGTCAAGTAGATCAGTTGTATTTGATGATAAACATCGAATGTATGTAGGTACAGTTGCGCAGGTCGTTTTGTATTGTTTGTAAATGTCTGTAGGTGTGGTGTATATAAGTTTATCGTTTAAGTGCCTGTAGGTGTGGTGTATATAAGTTTGTCCTCTAAATGCCTGTAGGTGTGGTGTTTATAAGTTTGTCCTCTAAATGCCTGTAGGTGTGGTATACATGAGTTTGTCGTGTGAATGCCTGTCGGTGTGGTGTACAAAAGTTTGTTGTTTAAATGCCTGTAGGTGCGATGTACATAAGTTTGTCGTTTAAATGCCTGTGGGTGTGGTGTACATAAGTTTGTCCTGTAAATGCCTGTAGGTGTGGTGTACATAAGTTTGTCCTGTAAATGCCTGTAGGTGTGGTGTACATAAGTTTGTCCTGTAAATGCCTGTAGGTGTGGTATACATAAGTTTGTCCTGTAAATGCCTGTGGGTGTGGTGTACATAAGTTTGTCCTGTAAATGCCTGTAGGTGTGGTGTATATAAGTTTGTCCTGTAAATGCCTGTAGGTGTGGCGTACATAAGTTTGTCGTTGAAATGCCTGTAGGTATGGTGTATATAAGTTGCACAGAGAAAACCTCTTTGATTGTAAACTTCAGTAGAGATTTTCATGTCAGTGTATTGGAAACAATATTACAGAAGGTTGCATATGCATACATACATTATATAACGTACTCTTTTACAATGCTAACGTCAAGAAGAATGTAGAAGATAAAAGTATTTAGATGCTTGAAAATAATACAGACTATAGTGTAGCTTAATTTACATATTAGTATGGAATGTAATACAGGTATTATTTAGATAACCAACAACGGAGGTTAACCCTTCTAAAACTAAGCATCTGGGAAGTTTTGTTCTTGATTTATTGAACAGTGTTTTGTTTTGTTTTAATTCCACCGAAGTGTCAGGCTTCGTTATGGAATTTTCAAATATCCATAAAAAATAAAATCACGAACATTTAGATTAGACCAAAAGCTACCACAGAATATCCCCATAATGCAAGATTAAAGAGTGTGGAAAAGTTTCCCTTAGCATTTCATCAATCCCGTTCTGTTGAACTCATTTTTCTACTTTTTGTGGTCATTGGTTCCATACAATTTTTTAGGGTTTTCACTTTAGGGATAGATGGATTCAATTGAAAGAAAACTTTCAAAATTTTTACACGATGATCCTTTGAGTAGGGCACCATTCTTGAAATTAAAGTTAACGAATTATCAGCTCAAGATGCAATAATTATATTAACCGCAACATGAATACAAAACTTCAACAAATTTCGGTTATTCGAATAGCTTTGTTTCCTCCTAACGAGAACACACTTTGTGTTGAGATGGAAGAAAAGGCATACGACTGATCCCCCACATAACATCATTAGATTCTTTTGATCCATCCACCCAGTCTTAGAGCGTTACATCACGATGCAAAATTAACCTGTTAAGCGTTATTTACATCATATGATGTTTGTACGAGTTGAATTCTACCGGCAACTTACACCATATGATGTAGATGCACGACGGTACCACAACGGCGTTAACATCATATGATGTTATCATGTTTATTAGTTCAGTTAGCGTTGTTATTACTCTCATATTACAATTGTAATATGATAATAGTATTATTATTGTCGAGTGAGCGGTGACCGTTAACAGGTTAAGGATGTGTCGCGTAAAGAGGCCTCGCAAAATTAAAAAGCGCAGATTCTTCTCATGCTAACATCTGACATGCAAACTCCCACGATTTGTCCATTTTTTCAAATTTTTTCGTCTCACAAAGAGGTTTAGTCTAAGCTCTACTTTTTAAAATCTGAAAAATTTATTCTCTATGGCGATATATGTATTTCGACAAAGTTTGCATGTACTGTCCGCTATACTTGAGCTCAAAATAATACTAGAGCATGCAAAAAGTATCGTAAATATTTTATCTTACTCCGTAAATGTATATTTTCATCGCTTCATTTCATAAGAGAACGCTACAAAAAAGTAAAATAAAAAATGAAAGGCTACCCTCATGGTGAGAAGAAGGTTCCAATATTTGTGCTGCGGAGGCCCTTAAGAAAACCCTGTCGAGATCAATTTCTTGATCTCTATTATTGTAATACGACAATGTGATGAAAAAATGGATGTCTTAAATATTCTTAAGTTATATTATTATTTTGAGACTCAATCCACTCTCTGTGCCAGCAGTCTCTAGCGAGATCCTTGAAAGTCATTCAGGATTTAATCCAAAAGTCTTCGTTTTGTTATCAATTGAGTTTCGAGTTACTTCACAGACAGCAGCTCTGCTGGCTGATTAATTCTGTCTCCCTCAGGAGCAGACAACTGCAGAAAAATTTAGAATTTTAACCAGAAAACAGTGCCCTGAATTAACAATTAGGTGACAAACATGGTTTTTCATGATGCACTGCAGCACGATGCAACAATTACAAATGAAATTCAAAGTATGCTAGAAAGTTTTTGAAAGTCATAGGCAGAAACAGATAAAAAACTCACTGGTAGGATAACTTCTTCCAAATGTCCCTCTCTGTTGTGTTTAGCCTGGAGAGCAGTGCATGGTAGTCGGTGTTAGCTTTTTTCACATTTTTGAGCAAAAGTTTTGTGAAGGCCAGCTTCCCGATCATCACCACCGACACCAGAGACGCTTCGTACGAGGTAACGTTCAGTTCTAAAACGTGCATGGGGAAATACAAGTGAAAAAACGAACATCAAGGGCTTTGTTTAGAACATGCACACACTGGAAGATGTAACTAAAGAATTCATTTCAACTGATTATAGCGCTCACTGATTTTAGTAACTTAACGAAAGAGATTATAACATGCTTATCAAGTTAACTAAGGAAGTTGATTTTAAATGATAAGCAGTGATTTACAAAGTTACCCTAATAACTTAGCTAAAAATGAAAATAGAAATTTCAATCGGACATAACGCTCTCTAGACGCCGCAACCGCGCACCCGCTCCTCGTAGCATACAGTAGAAAAACAATACTAATGAACATCGCTTGTAGAAACTCTGTCGGACTTAACTTCTCATTTTGAGGAATACCAATTCGTTCCTGTTACCGTATTCAAATGCACTGTAATCTGTTTATGCATGAAAGTCTGAGATTATTGATCTTATGATTAAAAATTTACAAGTTTTATAACCAAAATCATAGCACTATTATTTATAGGAAAATTAGCCTAGTAATTTGAAAGAAATACAGCAAATTAAATTATATATGATGGGTCGCTTTACACCTGACTGGCAATAAAACATCATATTTTCTCATTGATTTCACAGATATTATTACGAATTTCAAAACGTTTTCGTCGTATTTGAAACTTCTACAGTGAACTTTGGCTTTTGATGAGAAGAGTTAGGGCAAAAGAATTTATGGTAGAAATTCATACACAATTTCGGTGCGGAAATTTGCAAAAACACATTCAAATATTTCTACTGATACACATGTGTAACGCAAAAAAATCACTAAGATGTGTGAAAAGTAGTCACACATAAGTCATTGAACATGACCCTGGGAAATCCGGTTGGAATTTTTATCAGATTGTCAGAAGTTGATGTGACTCTCATGAGTGAAGGACTGACCTTCCAGCGAGCTGTAGTTAAAGAAACCAGCGTTGCTTAGAGTGAAGCGAGGTAACGATAGCCCTAATCTTGTATCTTGGATGGCCTTAACCTGAGAACATATTCAATATACAAATACAATACACGAATAATTTAATAATGGTCGTAACCAACCTAATTTAGCCTAACCTGAGAACATATTCAATAAACAAATTCAATACACGAATAATTGAATAATGGTCGTAACCAACCTAATTTAGCCTAACCTGAGAACATATTCAATATACAAATTCAACACACGAATAATTGAATAATGGTCGTAACCAACCTAATTTAGCCTAACCTGAGAACATATTCAATATACAAATTCAATACACGAATAATTGAATAATGGTCGTATCTAACCTGACCTAACCTGAAAACATATTCAATATACAAATTCAATACACGAATAATTCAGTAATGGTCGTAACCAACCTAATTTAGCCTAACCTGAGAAGAAATTCAATATAGAAATTCAATACACAAATCATTCAATGATGGTTGTAAACCAACCAAACCTCGCTTAACATATTCAAAGCTAACCTAATCAAAACAGAGAAGATATTCGCATGACATTGAGCTACGAAACTAAAAGAGGCGTACGTGAGACCAACATCTCATACATGTGTTATTTTAGCCGCAACTTCCTCGGCAGCGTTACGTCACTGTAACGGACGTGAGTCATAAAGACAGTGAGTTATGAATTCATGCTCTCTATCTTTTCTTAGGCCAAGACACGTCATTTCTTAGCTGTTATGATGACCTAAAAATACGACTAAGCACAATTTTCATCCTCAAACTGTAGAATATTGTTTTATTACCTTCAGTTGATTTCGATTCCCACAAAATACCTATAGCTATTGCAGTTCCCCATAGAAAATAGCTATTTTAATTCCTGTAAAATAAAGCTATCGCTTTCGTAAAATGTAGCTATTACACTTCTGCGCCGTTTGTTTCGACTTCGGAAAATCGAAATCAATTTCTGACTCAACGATCAATGTTTTATCACTGCTACTTTAACAACTTTCGAGATAAGCATAAATACCTCAAAGCTAAAGAAAATCCAGCTCAAAAACAACACTTTCAATCCTGATTTGTAGCTATAACACAAGACCTACATAGCACAAATATTGCATAAAACTTACGCAGCACAAATATTACACAAGACCTACACAAATATTACACAAGATCTACACTACACAAATACTATACAAGTTACTACCGTAAAGGTATACGAATACTGAACGGTTGCTGAAATACCATTCTGATCCTAATTATTCTGCATGTTCCAACGGGAGAGAAACTCTCTCAGATTATCGTACTAAATAATATTTTTCCATTTGTGAAAGCCTTAGTTAAATTATAGGTCAGCTTCAAAACTGAATTACAGAAGTGAAATTCGTAGACAATCTCTTAATAAGAATATGAATACTATCTAATCTTATTAAGTTTTATACTACATACAAATTGCGTACAGATATTAGGCTCCTGCATTTATTTCCTCTCTACCTTTAATTGTGTGTAGCAGTACAGCACAAACTAACCAGACAACTACCAACTCCAATAACCACGCACAAAGAACTATATACTAACATTATAAGGCACAGAAATACATTTATTTGCCCACAAAGTAGGTACATTAAAAATTTCAAAGGTCTATAACTGCTGCCAGCGTGTACACAACACTCAGAACAGAACACGTGGATTCCATATCAGACGAACGCTCTCTTATGGCTAATGAGTCCAGTACGGGACATGCAGATTCTTTGGAAAATTGCAAAATAATAATTAAATTACTATATATTGTGATGTAAACAATTTTCAGTCGTTGATGCTTACTATTGAGTAAAATAATAAGCTAATTAAGCCCTAGCATTTTGCATCCTTTCCTGAATTCGAACGGTTTCATAAATTCTGAATAATTTGTTGAAAAATTAAATTAATAATGTTGGAATATACGCAACAATTAATGTATTAAAGTATTACCACAAAAATTTTCTTTATAGTATTATCGCTTAACATCTATAGAGGTTTGCAGAAGGGCATAAATTCCTTCGTATTTTCCCTTTGATTTAAAACCCATTTGAGAAAATCATGTGGAACGGACACCTGGACAGAAAAAATGAATTAAAAGAAACTGTTTAAGTATGCGATGAACCTGAATTGTACTCATGAGAACATGCAAAGAATAGTGCAAATGATAGAATAAGAAGAACTTATAACCTTATTTCCTGCAGCCCTCGAAATTTCGTTCAAAAATTAAACACCGTTTATATTTTTGGTTTCCCTACTCACCTTGCTCTCATAGTATCCAGGATGCGTCATCTCCCTTATCATCAAGAAGCCCATCACCAATGCAACGAGGGAGAACGCCACTGCCACAATCAGGAAAAACACCGCTACTTGCCAACCATAACTCCAGGTTCTGTGAAAGTGTCCGAATCCGTGAGCTGAAGTGTAACTGGTGAACGAAGTCACCAGGTTGATTATAGTGCTGACGACGGTAGCCTCTTCTTTAGGAATGGCCTTGGCTTCATTCTGTATTGAAAAGTGAGTAGGTACTTTAAATTTCAACTTGAACATGTTAGTCATGTTATTGAGTAAGCCCATGACAGTTGACTAATAACGGAGAGAATATTCCACTATCCTACTAAATAATAATACACAGTTTGTTGATTGCTTGCTTGGTCCGTCTCTCTGTCACACTCTTAAGGATTTAGGTAGGAGAAAATTCGACTACTGAATAACAAGATGAGATATGAAATTTCATCCCTAAATTATGATGGCAAATATAGTTTCTTGAATGTATACTCGAAAGTCAAAATAGTGCTTTAGAGTTTTTGATCCTGTCGTACATTCGCTATTTTGTATATTTTTTCAACTGAATTTCTTCGTAGCTGTTGAAACTTAGCGCGGAGCAGAGGCCAAATATCCGGAGTAAAGGTCCCTGGTTGGATCACTGCAGGTAGTCACGATACGGAACCCAGTGCTGGGCCATTACAATTTTTGTTCCCATGCAAGATGGGGGAAACATTCGTTAAAAAAGTAGCATAGATACAGTCTTCTTCTAATTAATGACTGCATTTTTGTACTTCAAACTATGCTATTGGACCAACACCTTTACATCAACTGCCTCATCCAACGGGCACACCGTGGGTCTCTAAAAAAACTGCTTCGCTCTAAAAAAGAGCTCGATACTAATTGATTTGATAATATCCCTCTTTTGAGCGTGGTACATAAATTGCTGTATATTTGATTGAGTTTTTGATCCTATTGTGAGTAAGCTATTTTGGATATATTTTGCCAGGAAGTGCCAAGAGCTCCGCTTGCCCTTCTGCCTAAGCAATTTGCTGGAAGAAGGCTTTCCTCGTCAAGAAGTCATCAACTACCTGCGACACTTCAAATAATAAACAGAATATAATTTTTCTTAACTACAAGATGCTTCTGAACGGCCTTAATATTATAGAACGGGATATGCCGTTTCATCTAGTGTACAAGTATGTTTTTGGATACAAATTGTATCTGAAAAATTTATGAGAAGAATAGAAGAAACACCAGAAGGAAGGAAACGCAGATTAGCACGCGAAAGGAAAAGAAGGCAAATATCTCAGCAAAGTACCAGTGATACAGCCAATGTTCGAGCCATGGATGTCAAGAGGAGAGCTATCTCTCAAAAAACTTACCAAGAACACAAAGCAAGGATGGACAGTGATCGTGAACAAAAGTGTCCAAAAAGGCAAACTTCGTCGAAAGAAAGCAATGAAGAGAAAAGAAAGATGGATAGTGTAAGAAAAGTTGAAGTATGTGTTGCGATGTTACAGGAAGAAATAGAAGAAAGAACAAGATTAGAAAGGGAAAAAATTTTTGGAAAGGACAGTTGCACCATATTGCAAGAAAACTTGAACAAAAGATGAAAAATTGAAATTGTTGGAATTGTTGTTCAATGGCAAGCACCGTTGAAGTATTATCACGGAATCCCTGCCGTCATTTCTGACGGCTGTGTACAGTAGTCTAGTCTAGTATAATAATACACAGCTTGTTGCTTGCTCGCTTGCTTGCTTCCTTGCTTGGCCCGTCTCTCTGTGACGCTCTTAAGGATTTAGATAGGAGGAAATTTGGTAGGGTATACATGTATTGTAAGCATTGTATTGTGGATACCAAAGGTACATCTTTGAATATGGAAATTCCTCCTCAAAGCCCGCGTCCAATAGCAAATCAAACTGAACAATTCGGTAAAAAACACATGAATTTTCACGTCTGGGTCAACAGTGAGACTAATAACGGAGAGATGATGATGATAATGAAGCACGCCATTAAAATTGATGACATGACGAACACCCATAGATTTATTTGTTTTAAAAATCATGACAGAAGAATCATTCTGCTAGGACAACTATACCTTCAAAGAAAAAAAATTGTGAGCAAAAGATACTCTTTCTATTGCCATTACTAGCTAACTGATAAAAAATGTTCGAAAAACGGTACACCGAATAAACAACGAATAATAAACTACATTGAAAAATCATTGTATTGGGAATTCGGATAATTGGACCGAGTGTTCAGTGAGTGGCTCCAAAACTGGACCTAAAATCGCCTGTGGTTGTGACAGCTAGTAAATGAGTCAAGGCTCTCGTAGATTGTAATGTACTCTGAAAGAACATGCAGTTTTTGATGTAGATATGTGTTCAGAGTCTTTTGTGACACACAATGTGAGTTTGAAAGTCCAATGTAGTAGATCGAATCGAAGATTTCGCAGGACTGTCGCTTCTCAGTCGTCACTACGACGATTCCTACGTATCTCTGGACACTTTATTCTTCAAATATTACAGTTCATTTTTTTAGACACATAGTTACACTTATGCAACGTAACTTCTATACACTTTTTTTATAAAGATATCATGGATGACATGCAGTTGAAACGGTTATTTTCAGCAAAATCTTCTTCAAATTTGATCTATGGTTAATACTTCGAAAATAAAGGAATTTAAATCTAAAAAAGATATTATGTCTTGCTTAATACGTTTCCTGCGATTGCCTAGCCGGTGCAAATCTTTACTTTGTATACATAGTCACTAAAAGACTTGGATAAAATTACAAAACCTAACCTAAGTGACCCACCGGTGGGTCCCATCGCAGGAAACGTGTTAATTATTGCTCTTTATTGTCGAATTGACGAAAATTAGAAATTTAAGTATTGATTAAGTTAGAATAAATTAACAACGTGGGTTGGATTAAAACTAGGTTGAGGTAGACTAAACTACCAATATGGGTTGGATTAAGACTAGGTTGAGGTCGACTAAACTACCAATATGTATGGGTTGGATTAAGACTAGGTTGAGGTGGACTAAACTACCAATATGGGTTGGATTAAGACTAGGTTGAGGTGGACTAAACTACCAATATGGGTTGGATTAAGACTAGGTTGAGGTACACCTACATACTTTCCATCACAAGGAAGGTATACCACATCAGTTGAGCATCCATTACTTGTCCTGTTTTTTTCATGAATTTTGAGGGGCTTCAACCATGCTTCCCTTGATAAACTTGAAGTTACAGCGATCGTTACTTGATTTATGCAAATAATAAACCCCAAGCACAAGCTACTTTATTTAGAATCCAGGAAAAAAAATTATTGAAAGGTAACGAAATGTACTTTTATCGACAAATAACTGTCATGTTGGCAAACGCAAAATTAATTCGCTATCAGAGTTTTAATATCAATACACTTTTAAATAAATACCTGAGCAGTCGCAGTCTCGAACAAAGAGCGTAAGGTTGAGTCTTAATATGAAACAGAATTTCACTGAACTCACCAACTTGTCAGCCTTGAGTTCACTGAAGCTGTTCTTTCCGATGTCGTGTTTTGGAGAGGCATCGGATGACCAGGGACTTATATTGACCATTTTAACTTTCCTAACCATATTTAATGGCTCATTTTATTCAGTGTACGGCCTGTTCCCTGCAAGTAACAGGCTTAATGATTCAATTTTTGAGAGGGTACAACTATTACCAAATCATGTACAGATATGAGGAAAAAATCCATGATAATTATAGCACGCGTCGGACAGAGAAGATAGCCAACAAATAACATGTATCCTATAATAATTCTTTGCTTCATTGTTATGTTTCTCAGAATTGCACAAGTAAGTCTGAGGGCACCAAAGGCCTTTGTTTCATTCGAACATAAAAAATCGTAAGAATTCCACTGCAAATTATAATTTTTACGACTGTTTACAAATAAGCCATCATGAGTTTGTGTGTTATTCACGTTTATTTCTGAGCCAAATCGTAACTGTATTTATCTTAATGTAAAGTCTTCACTCCGTTACACATGAAAATAGGGCAAATTATTAGATCAAATATAGAGTAATACTTATGCCTAATTAATTGAATAATCAGCCAATCGATTATCACCCAAAGCTTAAAAAAATTATCAGTATGTTATTTACCATTCAATACCTGAATGATCATTTATACTAATAAATTTGTGCCACTACCTTTCAGGTAACAAACTAGTAAGAAATTAACTGATCTAATCTAAAAGATCAGTAACCTAATACGCAAGGTAGTTGTTATAAACAATCGAGAATAAATAAGCTTAGATTTTCATTTTTCTTGTTAGCATTACATGGGGGCTAAGATAGAAGTCTGCAGTTCTATAGAACTCACTCTCTCTGATGATAAGTTCTTTATATTAAACATCTTTTAATTCTCTGCACTCTACGAACTGCGAGAAAAATAAAGAAAATAAATTCAGAGTTCCATTTCAATAATGTCTAGCAAAATAAGTGACATATGATAAACGTAATTTATAAAATTTCGTACCTAACGTATTCTTAACAAGATCACCCTTGACAAACTATGGACTAACTCCTCTATTTCGGATCAACATATTTTCGGCAATTTCTCTCTCTGCATACATAGGGGAAAAATCTCGCTTCTTGCTAGATTAAAAAAAAGGGACAAACAAAAAATCCCATGAGAGAACTTATTTACTTTCACACAAGCGTATTCGCAAGAAAAAATAAATTTTGAAACAAAACTACATTAAATTTCACAAAATAAAAAAATTACCACAAACAGTATAAAATTCGCCCAACGAATTTTTGCTTCAGACAATGATCGGTAGAAGCATACAATAATTAATTATAATATGCACAGGCATCAGTACACAATAATTATTTCTGTGATTCAGTAAGGAAACGAGTTATTACTTCTACGAGTAAATCTTCATTAAAAGCAAGACAATTCAATAAAACACTGTCCATCCACCCTGCTCTTCATAAGGCCGTAGCTGAAGTGACAGACCGCAACAAGACTGGCTCCTTATGAATCTGAAAGACGTCCTTTGTACCTAAAGTTCTCATAACCCCAGTCATCGATTTCAGGAACAAAGAAGAAATCCTCATGCCGTTAATAAAGAAGTTCTTTCATCAATGCACACCTCCATTAACCAGAAAAACATTTGATTTTTTTCGAGGACAGAGGTTTCGTGTCGTTCACAGCTTTTGCATCTGCTAATTTTATTCAGGACTTCAATAATTACATTCCAGCAATTAACAACTGTCTTTGTTATTTTGTTCTCTGCGTGAAAGCAAGAAACTGTATTTCGGCGATCAAATCTTTGGTATGCAGAAAGAAAGAAATATACGGTGGAAATTTTCAAAACGTTTACTACGTGCACATGACACACATAGCCTTTGAAACCTGGAGTAGCTAAAAACTAATTAACTGTATCTCAAAATTCAATTTTCGAGTCTCAACTTTTGTTTTGAGTGGTGTGAACACAATTTATTATTCTCCGTACGAATTCGAAATTTTGAAGGACACTGGCGGACAGTGCCCACATTCGTGGACGGTACCTACATTCGTAGACAGTACCTACATTCGTGGACAGTACCTACATTAGCGGACGGTACCTACATTCGTGGACGGTACTTACATTAGTGGACGGTACCTACATTCATGGACGGTACCTACATTAGTGGACGGTACCTACATTCGTGGACAGTATCTACATTCGTGGACGGTACCTACATTCGTGGACGGTACCCACATTCGTGAACAGTACAAATTAAAATGAGAATTCTAAAAACATACTTTACTTTTGTCTTCGCTAGTGAAGATGTGAAACTCCCAAAGAAATACTGACAGAACACCTCCCTGGCTGGACATTGTCTTTAACTATATTTAAGACTTGAACTTTCTTTTATCTTCTGAACACGGATAATTTCACTAACGTTTTACAAGTTATACATAGATAAGTGACCAGAATCTAAAAATATTTATCTGAAGTAATTACTGTTTTAATTCTCTTGAGTGGGTTCCGAGCTCTGTCGTCAAAGAATCAGGTTTATGAAATAAAACAGCCTATATTGTTATTCTACAAGCCATGTATTTTTAAAAGCTCGTTACATGCGCAAGATAAACAATGAGTAATTAGAAGTTGATGTTTGTATTTATTGTGAGGTGTGGATTCCGCGTACAAAAAATTTTGTGTTTCATTGCAGTCTTAGTGCAGAAAATGGCAGTACAGGTATGGTGAAATACTGAAAAGCATTAGATATCTTTATTTTTACATTTCATTTCATCATAACGCAAATAATGCAAAGCAAGAAAATGTCAGAATACTGCCCTTCTCTGATTCGTAATTTTTTCTCCCTTCAAAAGCAAAGCAGCAAGCGGTTAACTTTTCATGTTTTGCCAGTTTTGAAGCCCCTAAATTCATTACATTATAGTAAAGTCAATGTCAGCGTCGTCGTAACCAAACGCACTTTACCTTGTTTGGTAGAAAATCTTGTCTAAATTTTAGAGGGCAGCTGAAAGATAAATGAACCTCAAATTTGGCATTCAGAGCTAAATACAAAATTGATAAAATTCACAACTAAATCCAACAAGAAACATCGAAATTTACAAACAATTCACTGGTTTTTCGTTGAAATATAAATTGTATATATTATTGCCCACCACTTATTAATATTACTCATTATCAGTTACACTGCTTTAATGAAAGTGAAACCTTACAGCCGATGATCTCTCGATACCTAGCAAACCTACTACCACTACTATACTGTAATATTAGTTTCGAAAGAGGCTCATCATAATTAATCAATTAATTCAGTTTGATCATTCCATGTCATTGAATTTTTAACTTCAGATGTCTTTCAGACTTCATTTTTGATCTGCTCATAGAGTAGCAAGTTCATTTTGAGGCGGTCCATGAAATAGTCGTAGATTTCCTTGTCCTGCTGCGTACACGGCAGCACACACGCTCCTCCATGCTGCTTGATGCTCCTCACCACCGCTGTAAATGCCAACACACAAAAATGATTAGAAATTCAATTAACAAGAGGCTTATGACACGTTTTAGTTATTCTCATGTTATTCAATGCTCATGATTTTTGTTAATATGTCAAGCTCATTATAATTAGTCTTTGGTCGCTGTAATTGTGATGAGTGATGAAAAAATTCTTTCGAGGGTAGGATTACCGAATGCATTTAAGTTAATGCACATAAAAAACTCTTTATTTTGGCTAGATAAACAGTTTCTCTTTTGGACCTAAAGCTTTCTACCTTTTCAACCAATAAATCAAATATTTGACTGTCTTTGAATTCCTCTAGAACCACCAACAAAGTACTTAATAAAAAATATTGTTATTTTTTCTACTGCAGTTCAAAAATAATGAATTTACTATGCTACAGTTACCGAATGATATTAACATCAAATTGCTGAATTATACTTTAACAATCTTTATTTCCAATCAAGTACACAGTACATAGACATTTAGTACATTGGTTTTTCAAATTCTTAAGGTTAATATTCTTAGAGTAAGGGTGATGGTGAGCTCCATGCGACGATCCTGGGATGTATCCATGGGCGGGGAGTTGAGGTCTTACCGATAAGTGCGAGCTCACGGCGTGAAACGAGAAACAGCTCGTATTCATTGCCGGGTTTCGAACCCGCACGCAGTCTTTCTGCACAAGCAGAGACCCGATACAGAACACGAGCCGCAGACCACTCGACTACGGTGGGTTAACTTTTAGTAGACTTTAGCTCATGAAAATACCTTGAGTTTTTAGTGAATGTTTTTTGGTCAATGCTTTCGTTTTGCTGAGCCTTTTATGTTTCATCATTTGATGAAATTATTTTGATGGTTGCACAGTAAACCATAAAAATATTGTGAAAATGTTTTGTAGAACTGTAGGGCCTCGGAAATATCGTAATTAATTTAGAATGATCTTAGAGCCGATACAAAAATATGATGTATTTTAGTAATATTTTAGAGTTAATTTTTATACATACTTCACGTCATTTGAAAATAGTATTTTACAGTTAAAAATTCAATGCCTATCTGCATCTCGTTTTGTATTTCTTTGGCTGCCAGCTAATTAGGTACGATGCCTTAGTGTTTTACTCAATAGTTGTCTTATAATGTTGTCTCATAATATTAATTCTTCTTGCTAAATTCTGTATTTATTTCGAGTTACTTATTGGTCCTTACTCGAGAAGGTTTCAGTTCAGTTTCAGTTCCAGTCTCAGTTTACGGTTTTCAAGTTCTCAGTTTCGGTCCTGGATCTTGGCCTTAACATCTGCTCTGATTTTAATCGTGTCCAATAATAAATCTGCAAGCTACGAAGCCGACTGTATCACTACCCTAGAAGAACCCCGCCAAAACAACAACAGAAAAATACTTGTTCCCCCAAAGAACCATTAAAATATAGTGAAAATAGAAACATTAACACTTCTAGGTACCTACTCGAGTAACTGGAAACTGTATTCCCAATCATCAACATAATAAAACATAAGATGTATACCCATTAATAATACAGCACTATGTGCAGTCACAACCAAGGTAAAACATGACATATCTGCCCGTTAATGTTACAGCACCTGACATGTGCACTCACTGTCAAGATATAACTTGACAAGTCTACTTTTCACCAAAATTAGAACAATGACGAACACTTTTTTCTCACCACCAAAAAACACGCGCACGCTTCAGCGCGTGTACCAAAAGCAACACACGTACAAGCGAAATATACAGTTGAGTGATAGAAATTTTTTAGATCACGAGGTCATTTGGCCACGAGTGCTTGCTTGTGTCCTTAGCAGAAATACTACCTATGAGATGCCTTCCTTCCATGCTGCAGGAAGACTTGAAGTGAGAGATGCAGATGACGAACTTCCACGCACGGTTCCAGTCGCTGAGAATGAAGTCGACATCGCCCCGTGAAGTAAAAGACAAGTTTCTGCCGTCTGCCGTGGAAACCAAGCCCCAAAAGAGAAGCAGTAGAAGGTAGACTGTTGGTCCCTTTCTGCTCCTAGAAATTACAAGTACTAATAACTATCTGAACTAACACGTGAGGAGCGTTCAGACACTCGAGTTTTCAAGCTTCGTGATGAGAACTAGAAATTGATCGTTGTGTTGATATTCTTAATTGAAGGCTATGTACATAGGTATGAAATATCGATGACTCTTTATACATTTACCTGCCAGTTCCTTTAAAGCTTATAACGGAAGTAAATAGGCATTTCATACTGTGTGTTTTGTTCATCGTGTCTGTTCATGTGTATTGATTTCAACGTTAATAAACGTTTTGATGAAATAGTTAATAGAATAGAATAGAATAAGGCTATAGGAACGAACCTTCTGGCCCATTCTTGGGTCGGATAATTACTTCGATAATTATTCGATGGTTTACCCAAGTCCCATGCCGTATTTCTAGCCGCGTCAACCATGTCGGCAGCGGAATTCGAACCCGGGTCTTTTCGCTCGCAAGCAGATTCGCTCACCAGTCGACCAAGCTGGTGAGAAACAAATTACCTAAAACTGTGGCGTTGCCGCGATCACTAGCAGAAGAGTGGAAGCAGCCACCAGTAGAGGTATTGTAGGCTGAGGCTGACCAAGCCATCTCCTACAGGCAGGCTGATTCCGGCCTCCATTGTGCTATACGTCTGTGTGGCCCAACGCTCTGTCGATGCCAAAACAGCCCTTCCAGTCTATGTATAAGTCCGACAGGCGATTAATTGCAAACAGGCATCGTTGTTGATTCATCAATACTTAATATATATGAGCAAGAAGGCACGAACTCAAAAAAATATTCTGCTTTCAATCAACATGGTAATATCTGAAGGGCCAAAGCCGTAGCCGAATTAGTGGCGTTAGTTAGTTAGTTAGTTAAGCGATTAGTTAGTTAAGCGATTCTCCGGTTATAAATAATACATTCATAATATAAATTACAAATTCCAGACCTGTATAGTAACTTATTAAGTCATAAGTTTGCGCTCAAGGACTTTTTGAAGTGATTCGCATTTTTTGAAATTATATTCTAATACGGGTAAATTAATGTTTTCCTACGAAATATTTATGAAACATTACATAATTCTAAAATAACAAGTTTAAAATTCCCGTTAGAAAATTATGCAAATCTATACCTGCGATTGAAAATTCTATCACTGTGAACTGACATCATGTGCTTTGAATATACGGCATGAGGGCAAACAATAGGTAATATACAGCATCAAGAATATCAATTGGTAGTATACAGAAATAAGAATTTCAATACGTAATATACTGCATCACAAATATCAGTAGGTAAAATAGACCTATAGTAAATATGTTTTACTACATGTTTCACATAAAACATGTGCCATTATGCCCCAGATTTCAGTAAAATATTGTATCGGCAAAAGCGTCGACTTATTAAAAATACACTAAATCTCTGGGTCACCTGCGTGATCGAGGGCATTAAAGCTGCATTTACTCGTATCTTTTTTCCCATTCTTTAGTTCATTCAGTTCCGAAGAGTAGCTCTACAAAAAGTTCCCTTTGTTTAAACTCACGAGCATTTCACTAATTATTGAACCTCAGATGATTTGATTATACATTGTCATTAGGTATGATTTACACAGCGGCCTGTACCCTTGCTTCTCCAGCTGCTACCGAAACAGAACAAAGGTTCGTTAGCGTGCATCCTCGTCTAATTAAGTCAAAAATGCATCACATTTTTATACATCATCGCACAAAAAGATTCATAGCACTGAATATTTTATTACTGAAATTCTTTGAAAATGCAGTATGCTACAACACTAAGCATTTTCTGCCAGATAAATCTCCAGAATGAAGTTTTTTATTTTATTGGCCATCTTCTACTGCCGAAGTCGCTATGTGCAATAAAGCGATTACGCTGTTCATGATACATATGACGTACAATGAATGTCATGTAATGGCAATACAAACAGCAATGAAACATGAATATGTAATGAATGTGAATACGTACAACGCGATGCATCGTAAATATGCTTAAATTTTGTCCCGTATTTTGAACTACGAGGACAACTGAAATGCAACGCCGTTCTTCGAACTTGGTTGCTTTCACTCACATTTTTTTTAAGTCGCGCAGTAACAAAATTCTCTGTCTTCCTCTTACGCGTCCAGCAGCTCCTACGGACAGAACTACACTCTTGAAGACCACCGTAAATTCTGTGTCGACTTTCCTACTAGACATATCCTCATGGGATAAAAAATATTCGAGAAACATCCGGCATTGCCACGCGAGAAAACCGCTTGTTTTTTATGTCTGTTGCAAACACAGAACTCATAACGGGTTACTTTAGGTCTTATCATAGAAACTGGAGCATCAAAAGACTTATGGAGTAGCATATGTTACTGAACGAGCTCCAATTACGAGGAATTGTAAGTTCAGGTTTATGCACTTGCAGTGAACACATTACTGGACCATGAGCAACTGATGAGATCGACACAACACAGTACGTAATAAAAATGTATTAAACAGTAGCGCATGTTCAAAGACAGGGTGTCCATAAAGTTTCTTTACTACAAGAATTTTTACCAGACAAGGTAAAGTGCGTTTGGTTACGACGACGCTGACATTGACTTTACTATAATGTAATGAATTTAGGACCTTCAAAACTGGCAAAACATAAAAAGTTAACCGCTTGCTGCTTTGCTTTTGAAGGGAGAAAAAATTACGAATCAGAGAAGGGCAGTATTCTGACATTTTCTTGCTTTGCATTATTTGCGTTATGATGAAATGAAATGTAACAATAAAGATATCTAATACTTTTCAGTATTTCACCATACCTGTACTGCCATTTTCTGCACTGAGACTGCAATGAAACACAGGAATTTTGGACGCGGAATCCACACCTCACAATAAATACAAACATCAAATTCTAATTACTCATTGTTTATCGTGCGCATGTAACGAGCTTTTAAAAATACATGGCTTGTAGAATAACAATATAAGCTGTTTTATTTCTTCAGCCTGATTCTTTGACGACAGAGCTCGGAATCCACTCCAGAAAATTAAAACACTAATTACTTCAGATAAACATTTTTAAATTCTAGTCCTTTATTTATGTATTTTCCAAATTTATGATAATAGGAAAAAAAATATAAATACGTAAAAATTATTGCAAAGCGAGACTCAAATAGTGAAATTTTTAAAATCTATGTAAAACACTTCTATACGGACACCATCAATTGTATGATGCATTTTATTTAAGTGTAGAGGCCTGTTATTCGCGTCCGTAAGAGTCTTGAAGCCGTTTACACCGATCCCTTTGAATTAATTAAACAATCACCCAAGATTTTCATCCTAACACTCCCCCAATGAGACATTTCGGTCTCCATAGATCGAATGAAACCCTCTTTCATAGCTTCCCCTACTGTACTTTCCATCGTGTAATCTGGTTAATTTGTGTCCTAGCCCTACCTTTCCACCTGCTAACCTTGTTTCTCCACCACCTCCACCATTTATTTTCTACTTAATTTATTTAATAATAATTTGCGACACTTAGTAACATACATTGAAATTAATATATTTTCTTAATAACGTAACTCCATAATAATTTCGTAATCCTATAATAGTGTTGCCTAGTTTTATAGCAATATTTTCTTTACGTTTAATAATTCATCAATTTTTGCTCGTGCATTTTTAGACTGTAGCACGATTACAGAATTCGTTCGTGTCGTATGAGTGAGCCTCTTCATCACGCCGTCGCTCCTGCTCATCGTACACGCCGGCTGTACCACAACCGATATCGTCTTCCATACTGGCGCAACCCTCAATTTAGTTCATTCCTGTTCTAGAATTTACACAGTATTCGTGATAAGCATTTTTACTTCGCCATTTTATTCACGTTTGTTCTATAGTATTTAACTTACGAAGGGCAATTTATATGTTAAATATTTCTTTCGTATTTTTACCTGTTCCAAGAATCGTTGTACACCACTGTAAACTGTATTAGTTATCGCAATTTCATCAGGTCGTGTCTCCAAAAGTTGGCGGATAAAGTAAAGAGCTCGTGCACGGTTCCAGTTTTTTATGAGTTTTCTGAAATATTGATAGGAAGAGCTCATTGTCATACAGTCCTCAGCCTTCTAGAGCGTTGCGTGTCACCTGTTATTCCTGCCTCACAACACTAACGTCATGGCTGAATGATTCTAAAACTTTAACACCAGTACCGTTGATACCGATGTATACATTTTTCGTGGACACCCTCTTTTCAACGGGTTCTGTTCGCGCGGCTGTCGCTAACATTTGCGCTAGCTATCATATTCCTCAAAAGAAAAATAAGAAAAACGATCGTATTATTTCAATGAGTTTATTTCCTTTTATAGTAAAACACATTTGTTAAATAACTTCACACCACATTATACTCGACTTTCAATGACTTTTCCTGTACAATTTGATGCAGAATTGAATTTCCATAGAATCACAAGGGTGCAAAGTTTTCGAGTTTCAGTTGGCACAACCCGTTGCGTCTGGCGGCAACGAAGCAGCGTAAGCCTCAAGAAAAGACAGTTTTAAACGAGAACCAAAAAAATAACAGGGGAATTCTAGTAGGCTAGAGGTCAACACATACTCGTATGTCATTACTGAGAGAAAAAAACGGTGTAGGAGAACAGCAACAAGATGAAACCGCAAAATGAAGACGTAGCAACTTTCGCTGCCAGTAGCTAGGATACCGATATGGAACACCAATAAGTCAATTTATACTTTCAAGTAGATACACTATCATAATATTTTCAAAGAAGAGCTCAGGTATTCTACCTATCCCCCACAATGCCTGAGTGAACAAGTGTGTAGTAATCAGAAGTTTTTCATATTATTTACTTCGCCACACCAATGTAGAAATAAACTACTGTCAAAAGAAACTCTAGTATCAGTAGCAACTTACCAGGCCTTGTCTAAACACTCTCATCATTTTACTGCCTTCAAGACGACATAAACTGTAGAACAGGGAAGTATGCATAGGGAATTACTTGAATCAAGATGACAAAATATAAGCACTGTACTAATAGGAGCATTTTGTGAACTGTATATATGTAGCTTTTTTCATCTTTTCAGACGGTCTTACAACAAGAATAGTTTACACCTATAACTATTAGGTTGTTACAAAAATAATGGCTGCTCGAAGGTCTGGAAGGCTTCTGAAATCGGCCATTATTTTTGTAACAACCTAGTAGTGTAAACTAGGACCACCAAAACGAGACCGAGAAGGACACAGAGAGAGAACGGACGTAATGCCAGCACTTGGGTGGGATGTATACACAGTCTCCAGGAGCTAAGATTAGATCATTGAAGAGTGCAGCGTCAAACTCAGGGAAGTGTGACGTGTTGCCCTCTACGTCAACGCGTGACGTGTTGCACAGCAGTGCATCGTCGTGAGGATAGAGACGTGGAGTCTCTGCAGCAGCGTAGAGTCTCACGTACTTGTAGCCCACCACCTAAAAAAATGGAATGAACTTTGGAATAAAAGTCACAGCCAAAAAGATGAAGATAATTCGAAGCCCAAAATAAGGAGAAAACTAGGGAAATCAAACGCCAAGAAATTACTGTTTTTTTTACCAGTTTACACCGCGAATGAGCCCCACCAAAACTGATGAAAAGCATGTGGCTTAGTGAGAGACATTTTGTTCTATAAGCAGCAGAGAGTCGTTACAGCTTTCTTCATTTGATAAACAATGTGTAGATGAATGCATTGTGAAAGCAACTATTATTTTCATACTGTGTTGCAAATTACACACTCTACACGCCTAATTACACACGCTATCATGATAATATTAACAGACTTGATGGTACAAGACACTTTTTATTGATGTCATAATAAGTACGATTTTACCAGTTTGGAAGGAAATAAAAAGTAGACTTATGCTAATGGGAACAAGGCTGGACGAAGGACAAGTTTTTCAAAGAAAATATGTAACGCAAATACTTATTTACCGAAAACGCAACTCGCCCCAGCTGAAGTGAAGTTGGGCCAAATGGAATGAAACTGGGCTAGCTGGAATGAAACTGGGCTAGCTGGAATGAAACTGGGCTAGCTGGAATGAAACTGGGCTAGCTGGAATGAAACTGGGCTAGCTGGAATGAAACTGGGCTAGCTGGAGCGTACCTGGGCCAGAATGTTGTGATCTGGGTCGTAATGCAGGGGACTGACTGTCCCTCTGGGTCCAATCCAGGCGTTGAGTCTGGGCTCAGACTGGCCCAGGTGGCAGTAGTCAGGGACCAGAATATCATCCAGTAACTCGGGGATCTGGTCCAGCAGCTGGTGCTGGGCGAGGTAACCAGGAGGCCCAGCAGCATGAGGCGTCATGTAGTGTGTCACGTAGCGGTCCAGCGTAATCAGCTCCTTTGTAGACTTATATTAATTAATGCACATATTCACTGGTGTGAATACTGGGTATACAAGTTAATGCACATATTCACTGGTGTGAATACTGGGTGCACAAGTTAATGCACATATTCACTGGTGTGAATACTGGGTATACAAGTTAATGCACATATTCACTGGTGTGAATACTGGGTGCACAAATTAATGCACATATTCACTAGTGTGAATACTGGGTGCACAAATTAATGCACATATTCACTAGTGTGAATACCTCCAGTACTGATACGATCAAAAAGAAAACCGTCAGAACACGATCGTTAGGACACACTTACATAGCGAATATATTCATACAAGTGTACTAAAAAACACACTTACGCTGTTATCTCTAACACATAAGCTTATCTAGGTTCTCACATGCTGGCATAGACATTATTACAATACGACAATCTACTACAACACCCATTCGTGCATACACAGGAAAAGAAGTATCGAGTACACCCAAACAACTCATACATTAGTGAGACAAGTTAAGCTATAAACTAGCCTTCAAAAAAACACTTCAATCATCACTGGTCAAAAGAACATTTTCCACTACAGAATCCAACCATTTTTGGACATCAAATTCACTTGAAAAATGGATGACAAGAAGTCATAAAATCTCTTATAATTGTTCAGATCACAGTTTGAAATATATTAAGTAGATAGTCTCCCATTTTTTAATTATTTATTTATTTTTTACATGAATAGTGAGTATCACAACAATAATGAAAAAAATACTTATCAATTCAACAAATCATAAAGAAAAAGGAATTCGCCTCAAAACGAGATGCAATGAAATAACTAACATAAATCAATGTAGAAAAGAGTTCATCTACCCCACACATGAATTTAATTTTGAAGACATAAAAGAAAATATTAAAAATGAAAGATCCGCAATGAAAGAACTGATTCTGCTCAAATGCTACCAGAAATTTGTTAGTATTTAAAATGTCAGAAAAGCTAGAGATGAAATTCAAACATTAAATTGACTCAATTGAAACAGATGAAGCTAGAAATGAAATTATAAATGTTAAACAAGGACAACCACGTAACAAGCAACAACCCACTTGGGACCAAGCATTGTTGAAACTAAATGAAAACTATACGGAGCTGTACAAAATCTAAACGGAACTATACAAAACTACATGAAACTGTAGAAAACCTACACGAAACAATACTAAATCTATTCCGAAACAATGCAAAATAAAACAATATAAGCTACACGCTGGACAACCACGTAATAAGCAACAGCTCACTTGGGACCAATCGGAGTCGGTGTACCGAGCGCCCACTTCAATAGGAACAGTCCGGGCACCCGCTAGCTGCCTCAAGTAGTCAGGACTCCATTTCTTCATAGCTGGCCATGAGTCTAGGAGACCAAGAAGCTTCACTGGCTCTTGCTTCATGAAATTATTCATGTAAAAGTCGGTGACAGGTGAAAGGTGTAGGGCACGAAGCTTGCTCTTCAATAAACCTTCAAAATGAAGCTCATGAAATGGTGAGGTTGAAGCCACTTTCATGGACTGAGGTGGGTCTTTAGAGCTGTATGAAGTTACTTTATAATCGTTGTTGGAGTTCGATTGAAAACTTTCAGACGGCAAAAAAATTTGTGCCCGATTTTTTGCGGAATTTAAAGTCAATTTCGTTTGAGTTTCTGCTTTTTCACCTTGTCGAGAAGGGAAATCATCTCCTGATATGACAGGGTTGGCGTCATCCTTCCATCGCTTCGATGAATTTTCCTGTAAACTCTGAGTGCTTTGTGATGTATGATTACCTTCACTGCCCTCAGTTAAGCTACCTCCTGCTAATGGAACATTAAGATTCGTTTCCTTCACCTTAGAATCTTGGCCATCGTTCAATGGAGCTTCATTACTTTCTTTCACTCCCAAGACTAATCTGCACTGACCCATATTTTCACCTTCTGGAACCAAACCTCTTTCATCGGCCGCGAGACTGAGACGAGCAAGGGGATTCAAGACGCTGGCACATGGAGCCAAAGGGCTACCTGCCACCGGAGCCCCCATCAACAGCCCCATATCTGCAAGGCGGACCACACGCTGCACTGAGGTAGCTACCTCTACCAACTTTTGGCCAGGAGTGTGGAGGTCACGCAGGAGACACTGGAGCAAGAGGGATATTTGAGCCATACAGCTCCATGTGTACAAGTACCGCCAGTGTATTGCAACATCCTTCCAGTTCCCTGTAGCACACAGTAAATTTAAGTGAACACTAAATTAACACAAACGGCAAATTGATGTAAATGATAAATCAAAGTAAAAAGTAGTACAGTAACTGAATTGAGCCTCGAGAAATGAACGAAGAAATATTGAGCATATTTTCACACACAACGAGATATATTGAAATATATATTTATAGACCTTCACTTATAACATTTCCAGCTATAAAACTTTTACACAAAGCCATTTTCATTTCACATAGTTTTGTAATAAAAATTTCTTCATTAACATGAATTAACAACATGGGTAACAAGCATTTTGAAGGTAAATTTTTAAAATCATGAAATAAATTCCATCTTTGCTTATCACATTCTTGTTTGAACTCTACAAAACTAAGATTTCTTGAGGTAACAAAAATACTTCATGTCACATTAAGATGAACATAGAATTTCAAAATCTGTTAAAAATTCAAGTTCCTTACACACATTGAGATTACAACTTTCTATGTGTGCCAGCTAGTAAGATAATGGGGGCCCACTAGAATAGAATAGAATAGAATGAGGCTATAGGAACGAAACTTCAGGCCCATTCTTGGGTCGGATAATTGCTTCGATAATTATTCGGTTGTTTACCCAAGTCCCATGCCGTATTTCTAGCTGCGTCAACCATGTCGGCAGCGGGATTCGAACCCGGGTCTTTCCGCTCACAAGCAGATTCGCTCACCAGTCGACCAAGCTGGTGATTGAACACTAAATATTCAACACATTCTAAAAGTAGGCAACATTGAAATGAAATGTCTTGTTATTAACGGTTTTCCAGCAATGATGAATGGTATACTCTTTCCTTGACAATGACATTTTATCTCATTTCTTTTATCAAGAAGATGAAATGCTAAACTACTAACATTGTTACTAAAATTAAATATTTGTAATGAATAGTAAAACCACCTACAAGATAACTTGTAGGTGGTTTTACTATTCATAGACAACACATAGTAAAACCAACTACAAGATAACTTGAAATCAACAGCAAATGTTTCAAGTTGATTAATGTTAACTGTGAAAAATTTGATTTCTTAGCTCTACTACTTTTGATCTCAACATCCTGAAATCACTGACTTTCATACTTAAATGCTAGGCAACACTTACATGTAAGTTCTCACAATGATGTTTTCACAAACTTTGTAACTCCAAAATTCATTCAAAAGATTTTTAACATACTCTCACAAATTTGAATGCACACATCAATTAGGAAAATTTCCCCCACCCATGGAAACATGAAGTAATTTTAACAAACACACCACCCACCTGTATTGAGCTGCTGCCAACTAAAGTCCATAAGAGCATTGGCATTTACAATGCCTGACGTCATGGTTCTGCTGCACTGCTCACAAAATTACCCATCAATTCACAAAAATAGTGTCATTTTAAATTGATAATTAGTATATATTACTTAGTGTGAAAAATCAAAATATATCTTATAAAAAAACAAAATAGTTTCAACCTATTGGTGGGTATTTTAAATTTAAAAGATTTAATGAAGTCACATCTCTTTCAGGTAGCACAGATAAATTTTGTGCACAAGTTAATAAATGCCTAAAATAGCAGAATTTTATTCCACATGTTTTTCCAGTTTTGAAGGACTGACCATGCAGTACTTTTCATTGCAAAAAACTGAAAGAGTTTCTGTAATGTTCTTAGTCAAAACATGACTAACTTTTCCATCATTATATTTACTTTGGAATTCACATTCAAAGAATACTTGGAAGTGAAAATCTATCAACTGATGGCAACAAATGGGAATTGTAGAAGTAATAAAAATGCTGCACCTAGATAAGAAAATCATTCATGGAAACCAATAGCTTGCTTTTGGTTAATAATACACCAAAGGATTCATTCCTGTTATCATATTCTATTTTACACTTAAAAATGTAATCCCTTGTTTACCACTATAAATACTAAAATCAAACAGTTTTACAAAATTTTCACATTTAGAATTAAATCATACTTTCATATATAATTCAGAGCACATTTTCAGGCATTGCTTGTGTGCACAGAATTTCTAGTGATACTAAGGAGCAAATCCCTACACACATGAGAATGCTGATTTGCTGCAAAATTTAGAGCAAGATGTAGAAAAAATCTCAATCAGTATTTTCACCCAAACTGCAGAGCACTAAACAAATGTACAAAATCTAAAAAATGAAGAAGCACTCTAACCTGAAGAGTGGCTTCACTCAGGAATATAATAGGAGTTAAACCACATCCATGAGAATGCCTCAGTACTACAATGCTGCAGCTACAATATAGTAATACAGTAAACAAGTCCCATTTTTAGAAGTGAGGAGGGGTCAACTGCACCTAATAGTATCATATATTTTGAAAAAACTCTAATTCTGATTCAGAACTCTTCTAGTTGCATCTGATAACATATAATAATAGAAAATCTAAACATATTTTCATTCTTTACAATCTAGTAAAGTAAGCATAACCAACCACTACTGACATGACACAGCTGCATGCACTTACTTGTGAAGAAGACAATGTAGAAGAGTACTGTTCATTATGGATTTCTAAACTCTTGTGTCCAGATGAACATTCCAAAGAATGGGTGCCACAAATTATACCCCCACACACATGTGTTAATCCCAAAGAGTCTTCTTGACTTCTTGCATTTGCATCAAGTGGTAGCAATATTGCAGAGTTGTCACTGGTATTTGGGAAGTCTATGCTCTTGCTTGCTGCAGTACCAGTAAAATCACTTTGAGGTCCACAACAGTTGAACATACATATTTCTTCAGTATCAGTGCTATTTGTTTTGACAGATGAACTGGTGTGTACCTGACCAGATAATTTGGTAATTGGATAAAATAGTGCAACACAAAGGGCATCTTTGAGACACGAAGTACACCATCCACCAATAGTCTCTTCATTTATATAACTTGGTAAGCAGATAGATGACTTTGAATGCCAAAATACACCTGCATTTAACTGGGTACAACTTTTAGCCAAAGATAATTTTGATTTTTCACCATTATTCTGAGTATGAGTGGATGAGTAATCACTACTGAACTCATTTTGAGGGAGACAGTTGCTTTTCAAAAAATTTTGCACCAAGTCATACGACTTCATTATTGCGTGAGTAACTTCCATCTTCAGGCACCCCTGTACAATAATTGTACTGTCAAATTTAATTTTCAGTAGCTCATTCAAAAACTGCCCCATTATTACCAATGATATCAGTTCACATCTCTGCTTAAACTATTTATAAATGCACCAAATGCCATCAATTTGATCAACAAGACACAACAAACAAAATTTTGAATATGTTGGTAGAATATAAAGCAAACAATGCATAGTTAAACAGTAACAATGAAAAGGAATATCTATAGCTTTCTTTGAATGTTAACACATAACACCTTGCAAAGATAGTTCACTATGCACTCAAATTATCAGTTGATTTTCCACAGACAAATCTTCCTCCAAAATAGTTCACAGCACATAGTTTTGGCATCCGTTCTGTCAATCTCTGGATACACTTGTCTGATATTTCATTGCAGCTTGTCAAGTCAAGAAAAATCAACTTTGGAAGCCATTCAGGTAGATCATCTAGTGATGACTCTGCTACTCTGCACAGACCAACAACACTAAGATGTGTGAGACGTGGACAACAGCGTTTAAGGTGACCAAAACCTCTGCTAGTTACATAACAGCACCAGTCAATGCTTAAATCAGTCAATAAAGGAATTTTACACAATACACACTTAAGAACTTCATCACTCAAGCTATGACATTCACTTAAATTTAAGGAGATTAAAGAAAAACACTGCAATTTAGCAAAGGTGTGGATCATTCCTTCTGCTGGTAATGTCATACCTTTTCTGATTCTTAATTTTTTCAACTGGGGCAATGCAATGATTTTCTCCAAAGAACTGCAGGTCATATTTTCTGAGAATGATATGGATAGTTCCAAGAGATCCACACTGTTGCCCAGCTTGGAGAATGTAGCCTGAGTTAGTCCTTCCCCATCCAGCTGCAGAGACTTCAAATTATGACCTTTTTTCTCAAGAAAAAGCACCATAGATGCATCAGTTACATAAGGAATGCCATCAATATTTAAGGTTTCAATGATGCACTCACTCAATGCCAACTCATATATGAAACCATCATTTACCCACAGGCAGTGACACAAGTTCAGATTTTTTAAATGATTTAACTTAGTTATTGGATAAAAGGCAGTTTCATAAGGGTCCTCTGCTGCCATTCCTTCCAAGTTTAAAGACTCTATCAAAGGACATCCTTCTACAAGTTTCCTTATACTTGCTTTGCAAGACACAGAACTGAACCCTAAATCCAAGTGGGTGAGTTTTGGACAGGCACGAGAGAGCATCAGGACGACGGGAGTGGCGTTCAACAAAGACTGCATTTTCAGAGAAGCCAAGGCAGGACACTGTGAAATTATTTCCAGAACACTCTCATAGTTTGGATAGTTTTCATACTGGAAAGTCAAGCTGTGCCACAATGATGGATGAGAAGCAACCTTTTTCCAGCACTCACATACAGGAATAATATTGGACCACAGAATTATGGGATTCAAAAATGAGAAGATATGAGTCAATATTTCATTGGGTAAATCACTAATGGTGCACACATGAGTTTCCTCATCACTTTCTTCTACCACTGGATTCATCTCCATATTGTTTGACTATAAATAAAAAAGGTAGAATTTATAAACTTGCCTGTGGCTCTATGAATGACTGATCTTTAAAAAATGGCTTACTGTTAATACAAGCACAAGAACACAATAGAATAGAGAGGTAGAATGTAAATTTTTCCCTCTCAACACTTCGACTGCCACATCACACTCACGTGTGTCTGCCAAGTATGACATGGCCTATGAAAAAAATTGAAAATGATAAAAAGATGAATAACCTTTAAATTACTAAACATTCTAACAAATTTCCAATGCCATTACATTTTAGAACCATTCACTTTCCAACTATCAAAAGGAGTTGCCTTTGGTAGAATGTTAATTCGAAATGAGCTTGCCAATCAATATGTTAACATAATCAATTCAAGCACATTGAATAAACTAAACAAACCAAGTTGGTCTTAGCAAAACCTGTTGCATGATACAAGTACAACAAAAAGTTAAAATAGATGCCAAATTTTTCATACTCTAATAAGTGGGTAGTAAAATGCTCAGTAAATATAAAAGTATGTGGATAGCCAAAAGAGAGACAAATTTAAATATCTATTCATGAACTTCAACAATATTGAAAATATACTAGTAAAAAGAATCAAACATTAATTCAGTCATTCATCTTCTAAAGTTAAAAAAATAAAAATGCACTACTAATAAAATCTGTCAACTCTCACAAACATCATCTCTAGCATGATAAAACAAGCAAATACAAATGCATACACATATGCATAATCTAGAAAAAGACAAGTTGAAAAACTTGTGTGAAGGTTTTTTCCCTAATTTAGTACCTCCACTATTATAACACACCAGTAATCATTTCTTGACTGAATAAAATATTGCATCTAACACAAACTTCTCTTTACTCATTTTTTAAGCAGCTTTACTCAACTTTTGCAAGAAATATTTAGAATATGGGACTAAAAGGAATGATTTTTAATGTACTTTAGGAAGGCCAGTGGTTCATATATGGTTTATAGCATCATTTACAATGGTTACAACAGCTGAAGATCAACTTTTTTTATTAGTCTACTAGTATTTATATAAATACTGTGCAGTAATTTTAGTATTTATATACCCTTAATATACTGCACTACATTCTAGACCACCTCAACCAACAAAAATTCTGTTTGCAAAAGTCCCCAGATTGAATGGTATCAATGCGGAAAACCCGACATTCTCCGGTGCTGCGGAAAATTATTACGGGGCATGGGGAAATAAGTGCGGGCCGGTAGGATACAGGGACTCCATGGTGCCTATGGTGAAGGTAATAATAACGCTACTCAGGTTGTAAGTTTCTCATGCTTTGATCGTTTGGTTGGTAGAAGACATGTTGTTGTATCAGGCGGTCAAGCTAGACTGTGTGGGGGGTTACCTACAAATGGTTTCGTTACCTTAGAGTTACTTGGTTACCTAGAGCTACTGTGTGATTACCTAGGACTTCTCTCTTTACTTAAGAGTTACCTGGTTTCCAAAGAGTTACATTGTGTCTACGGAATCACCTGGTAACCAAGAAGGTAAATAGTTACCGATGAGTAACTTGGTTACCTTAGGGTTATTTACTTACCTCATAGACCCAGCGCACAAGAGGATGGAAAGCTCAGATGAAGGTAAATTACAATACAATTTTTGTGACTAATGAATCGAAAAACATGAATATTACACATTATATGCCTAAAATGAGTTAGAAACTCAATTGCTCAAAAGATACTTTTCTATAAAGACCACTACGAATGATGAACAGCGCATTGCAAGGCGCAGGGTATTTAATCAACTCTATATGACACTATGTAGATATTTAGGGTTTTCTTGTGGCCGTTTAGGGTAATTTTATGAAAGTTAGCTCAGGTTGCGCTCGTGGTGCAGTATTCCAGGTGGGACGCGTGTGTGTCGAAGTGTTGACACTCAGTGCCGTTGCAACTGCGATGGCGACTGGTGGTCTGTGGTGTCAGTGTGTGCTCGTTCTGCTGTTTACATTACCATGGAGACTTGCCGCTGGGCAAAACGATCTAAACTCGTAAGTGTATCCTGGTGAAACATTTTACCCATTTATGTGTATTCTCATGAAATAAATCCTTGCTAGCGTTAGGAAGGCACACACACAGTAAACATTGATCGCCTGCAGTATCGACGGATGCGTCAGGGGCTGTCGTTACGAAAAAAATATTAAGAATGTTTAGAATACGTTGTATCCTGAGAGTTGTGGGGTGGAGCACTGATTACCTCACTCTACTGAGTGCAGATTTGACTAGATTAATTAATATTGATGGTGTTTTGCGTGTGGAAATTTATCTTGAAAAGCAGTGGAAAATCACAGCCTGTACCGGTGGTCCTTTAGGTGTACTCCTGAGTAGTTTATTTATGTGTATCTTGTGTACATGCTGGGTGTATTGTGTACGTGGGTATGCTCTGTACACTAGCATGTTGTGTGTTGTGTACACAGGCATGCTGTGTGTTGTGTACACAGGCATTCAGTCACTGCACGAGAAAAAGATTAATATATCTCATCATTTCAAGGCAGAAATGAGTAAATATATTAAAAACTACATAAGTAGACTCCAAATAATTTCGGCCTGTGCCCTGATTGTCGACTGATGCGGAAAAATATATCCATAATAACGGGCCAATGTTCGTTAAATTTTACTATTTAAATTTCTGCGCATGCCAAAGCTTGTAAGTTCACTGCTCTATTGAAACATTTAATTCTGGACTGCATTTTGTCTCTGCATTCCTAAACACTGCTCAGTGTACGAAATTTGTAGAACATATTTCATCATGTGACGTATCCTATAAATTGTGTGTTGTTTTCGCAAGTTTAATCGAAGGCATTCTTTCGTGTAGGTGTTCTATGGCGTGACGATGTTCTACTTATTAGATTGTATACCCAGATACCCCATAAATAAAAAAACAATTCCCAACAATAAACAATAAATAAACAATTCCTCCCCAGGGCAGAAAATACGATAAATAAATTAATAAACAAATAAACATTTCCCCCGTCCCCTAGAGTAAAATTCAAAAAAGTGGATATCCTGTTCCGGCAGAGTGGAAGCGGCTGGGGAGCATATCCACCAGTGGCTGCTGGAACTGCACGCACATAACACACGTCACTCCGTCCTCACCTCGCAGGTATCTGCTACTTCTTTTCCATCTCATTTCTGTCTTGTGCTTCGAATTCTCATTTTGCGTTTATTTGACTTTGTTTAAATAAATTAATCTCTCTTTTTAAGTTTTTGCACTTAATGTGTCCATTCAACAACATTTACAGCTTTTGTACTCCGCTTGCCTATTCTACAACTTTTATGTATTTGTGTGTACTTAACTAATAGATTATGTAACTGTTATTTTGCCCTGAAAGACATAGAAACAATTACGAGTCACATGTGTCTATTGAAACCAGGGGCTATGTGGAGTCGGCAAAATTTTATAATTTAAAAGTCCGGCCTCCAACTCCACTGACTCTCGGAGGCTTATGACGAAGTTGCCGTTCCGCGTCATTCGATTTTCCTTAAATTTCAGTGGCACAGAATATGTGAATGAATATTTAGACGAAGCCAGGTTATCATAGAGTGCAAGTACATATTGACAGCGTATTCGTATAGCATGGATGTAGCTTATCACGACAAAGCTTGTTTAGGGGAAGACTTCGCTATTTTTTTTCGTGTAGGTTCTCTGTCTTCTAAGGCAGTTCTTGGCTGATTCTTGAGCTGTGTTTGCGGAACACTGCGTGGCTGCAGGGATACTTCTAACACTGCAAACCTAAACCAAGGCCAAAACGTGTTCTTCATGTATCTTGTTATTGAGAGAACTGCTGTAGTGTGGTCAAACTTTTCACAAAGTGCAAAGGGAAAGTGAAACTTGACTAGTCGTAAATAACGTTTACTATCGGCACTTTCCTGAAAAAGTTCATTTATATCTGTCCTTATCTAAGCTGGTACTTTCTCATAACACGTTGCTTTCGGTTATTCAAATTAACAGGGGGCTTTCCATTCCTTTGTTTTAGGAACACTTTTTCTCTACACAAACTGATCGAACTTTTGATGGCAGTTCTTTCCTTTGAAATTTTATTGTAGTCACAGAAAGGCTCGTTTAGTTTAGAAAAGTACGTGAAATTCAGAAACTGTTACGTGAAGTCAAAACTTGACACAGTTTCTGAAAATTTAAAAATCTAATTCTAATGAATTTTTTTTTTTCAAATTTGTCGAAGTTGAGTTGCAGCTAGAGAACACTTGACTTCCTGAGTCAGAAGAAGCTTCCTGCGCCTGTAAGTGCTGGTAAATACGCGTTTAGACGCAACAAACACACGACACGTGGTGTTAACTCACCGTAAGTCTCTTCATCTGAGTCTTTATTGTGTTCCATGTTGTGTTCTCTCTGCTTCCACTTCCTCCTTCTCTCCCCACACCTTCTGTTTCCCTACATTCTTCGTAAGTTTACCCCATACCCTTGCTTCTCCTTTTCCCTCACCCCCTCTACTCCTGTTTACCCCACACC